>PVJD01003954.1:24162-149503 GCA_004026545.1 Mormoops blainvillei | reverse complement strand
AAGTTGCCGTGCCGGCTGAGAAAGGAGTTAGAGACGGACACACTGATGCCCTGAGTGGCACTGCTGTCCTCGGGGGTGAAGGCCACTTTAGTTTGCTGGACACAGTAGGAGACAGAGGAGAAGGAAGAAGCAGCATAGGAGGCCTGCTGGACAGAGGGAGGAGAAGACGGGAAGGAGGGAGAGAAGCAGAGAACGGTCAGGCGCGCATGCACGCAGGCTGAGGGGCTGCGACCCAGCTCTGCTGGGACAGTCTCGGGGGCCGGCTTCTTGGCTCAGTCCAGGGATCAGAGACGCCCACCAAAGCTACCCAGACAAGTGGGCACCCTCCTTCGCTTCCTTACGATAGATGAAAACTACCTTTCACACAAATTGTGTCCACTGGGAGTAGAAGAGGAGGCCACGTGGGCTCGAGCCCCGCTTTCCCACTTGTTCAGGGCGCTCGGTCCCTCCTTGGGGGGCGCAGACCGTGTAGTTGCAGTGGTACGCACTTCAGCAGACTGTGGACCAGGAGACAGGCCGCCTGCGTCTGAATCTGGGCCCTGCCTCTGTGACCCGTTTGACCTTGGGCATTACTTAAAGCTCTCTGGTCCTCAGGCCTTTCCCCTGTAAAATGGGGATGACACTGTGTAGGCCTGTGTGCGCGTGAAGCAGTTAGAACCGTGCCTTCCACAGTGTACGTGGGCCAACAGTGAACTTGATAACCCTTCCTGAGCCTGCACTTGAGAGAGGGTGCGCCCATCAGCCGCACAGGGCACGTTGCAGTGTGCCTGCGCTTCGGCCAGGTTTGGGCTCTGTCCCCAGCCCTTCCCCTTCTTGCGCTGGGCTTTGAGGAAGTCTCTCCAGCCCCGACAGCCTCAGTTTACTGCAAGTGGGGGTGGCGGGGCTGTGGGGAATTGTGGGAAGCCACGTGAAAGCCCAGCATGTGCACAGAGGTGCCCTAGAGGGTGTCTGCTCAGCTCCCGGGGCCCACATAGGCCTCTCTCTGGGCTCCCCTCATGACTGGCCCGCCGGCCTGGTGACAGAAAGGTCCAAGGCTCTCCCAGACAGGCTGACAGGCCAAGCGTGCTCTTTAGGGATCATTAGAGCAGGTGTCCAAAGACGGCCGGCAGGCACCTGTGGATGCCCGCAAAGGGGTTGAGAGTATTTCAAACCTCAGTGGAACCGGGCCCAGCTATTTAGGCAAACAGTGTAGGTGAAAGGTCTGTGGGGCAGACATTTAAGCTTCTGTGGAGAGGACCCCCTTCTGAGATGCCTTCAGAGCGATTTACACCCGCATGCGTGCACACTCAGGCACCTGTGGGACAGCAGGACGGGGAAGAGCTGCTACGCGGCCAGTTAGCAGCAGGGCTGGCACTCAGGACGCCCCAGCCCGAGCCTGGCGTTCCCCCACCAGACACGCCGTCTCCTGAGAGGCCGGCCAAGGTTCTGTCTGGTCGGCCCCTGGCCCACGCAGCGTAGGAAGGCTCGGGGGCTCCGGGGACCGGGTGTGGGCCCCAAGCACAGAGCTGCGGAGCCCCAGGAGATCACGAGGAGGAGCCCAGGGACCTCTGTCCTCTAGTCAGCCGCTGGGTCCCAGGAAAGTCAGGATGGCACCTGAAGTCCTCCTGCAGTGGAGGAGACACGGCCCAGTGAGCCACACTGGTCCCTCTCCAGTGAAAACACAACGTGACTGACCACCACACGGGCAAAACTGCAGTGCATGCAGCTCTGAAAAAGATCAAAACCCGCCCTGGGTGCACCCTCCCGTGAGAGCACGGCTGGACGGGAGGCCTGGATCCTAAAACCTGACCAGAGTCCACTGGGTCAGTCAACTGGTAGCAGAGGGAAAAGTTCAGGGGCGGTTAACAGGCACAGTTGACGTGCCCCCCTGCCTGGCCCCAGAATCTCCTAGGACCCCTGCCCCATGCAGACTCGAGCACACTGCCTGCACAGAGTCCTCACACAGGCGTTCTTTAGAGGAGGCGGGTGCCGTGCCTGAGACACACGTGGCTGTTGGAAGCCACCTGCCCCTGCAGAGCCCGTTCTCCCTGGGGCCTGCATGCCCAGGGCGGGGGTAAGTCGCCCTGCAGAGTTAGGCCCGTTTTGTGAGTCGAGCCCACAGATGGTCCTACACAGACCCTCTCCTGTGCTCTGACTGAG
This sequence comes from Mormoops blainvillei, assembly GCA_004026545.1. NCBI lineage: Eukaryota > Metazoa > Chordata > Mammalia > Chiroptera > Mormoopidae > Mormoops > Mormoops blainvillei. The sequence goes on along the minus strand of PVJD01003954.1, from coordinate 147,364 downwards.
TCCTCCTTTCTGGGGGGGCTACGCTGTAGCCAAAGGAGAGCGCAAATACTGCAGGAGCCTGTCAGCAGGGAGAGTAAACCAGCCAGACCCAGCTGCGCGGGGCTGCTTGGCGGGGCAGGGAGACGGCAGAGCAGGGGACAGGCTGCACAGGAGCTGCTCGGGGGCCTGAGAGCCCCGACGTGGGACGTGGCGAGCTCCACAGCAGCCCAGGGCCCCGGCTGGAAGGAGGGAGCGTTACACCCGCCCCCGAGGAAGAGAACGCTCTTGTTCCTGAGGCCTGTCAGGATGGAAGTTCTGGTCACCGGGTGGCAGCGAGGGGACAGGGGAGGGGCTGCTTACCAGCTGCCGCTGCTTGGGAGGCAGGGCGGGGGGTGGCGCCAGCTCCGGCAGGGCGTCGGCGCTGCTGAAGGAGTCGGTGAAGCCATAGACCTCCATGAGGAGCCTGTTCTTCTGCTGGTAGATGTGCTCGCTCTGCGGCGTCTGGTAGAACACGGATGGCTGCGGCTCCGAGTAGTCCTCGAGCAGCTGCATGTAGGCCAGCACTGCGGGACAGGGGGCCTGGTCTGTCACTATGGCCAGCACGGGGGGACCGCCCCAGTGCCACTCCGGCAGTGGGCACACGCGCCCAAACGCAGAGAATGGGCACTGAGAGTGAGTCTTGGGGGGTCTAGGCTCTGGGTGACAACGACATGTCAGTGCAGGCTCACTGACCATCACAAACACGGCATCCTGGGTGAGAAGGTGACAGTAGAAAGGTCGTGTGTGTGTGTGTGTTGGCGGGGCAGGGGTATATAGGAACTCTCTGTACTTTCCATTCAGTGTTGCCGTGAACCCCAAACCGCTCTAAAAAGTAGCCTATTTTTAAAAAGCACACCGGGGCACCCGGCTCCCATGCTGCAGAGCCCTGGGGGTTTCCAGGCACTGGAAGGGCACGGACTGGGTGGGTGGGGCTCACGGGCCGTACCGCTGTCCGCCCGCAGCCCAGTTCTGCTGCCCTCTCAGCTCCTGGAACACCCTCGGGGGCGTCCGCATAGCTGCTCCGCTGCGCTTCCCCAGCCTGCGAGCCCGACTGTCCCCTCCTCTGTGGTTCGGGCTCAGCCTGACAGCACTTTCTCCAAGCCTCACCTGGCCCCCCTCATTCGTCGGGGGCTACCTGGGGGTGTCTCCATTCACCCAATTTTTACCGAACACCTACTGTGTGTCGGGCGCTGACCCAGTGGCTGGGACTACAGAGCCAGCACGACAAATCCTCTGGCCCTGGGGATTCACCCCACTCTCCCAGAGACAGAAGACAGACCCAGGTGCAGTGAAGGTTGGGGCACATGCCCCGTGGGGGACAGAGAAGCGGGGGGCGATGCGGGTGCTTGTCTAGAAAATGGATGAGCTATGTTAGGGTGGGGAAGAGCCCCCCATGTGAGGCTGCAAGCCAAAGGCCAGAGGGGCGTGGGGACCAGGGGACAGTGAAGGAGATGAGATGATCACCAGGAGATAGAACTGTCCAGGAAGCAGACCTGATGCTGAACTGGCTGGGACCCTCAGAGGAGCCCCCCAGGTGTATCTGCAACCGGGCTGTCTTGAGAAGACCCTCGGGGCTCCTTATGTTGCTGGGTGAGAGGCCCCAGGGGCGGAAGTGCCCACAAAGGCTGGGCTCAGGGTATATTTTCAAAGCAACAGGATTTACTGCCTCTCACTTGTGGAAGCTTCAGGAGGGCGGGGACACCTGTGCTGTCCATGGCTGCTTCATGACTGCTGACACACAGTGGGCATCCGCGAGAACGTGTAGGATGAACAAATGAATGGAACACGTGTCCCTCGGCCCCTACCCCTACCTGGTGGTTCGCGAAGCTGGGCTAAGCCCCTGGGTAGGTGTGGTAAAGCACCCAGTGGGTGTGCAAGGAATGCAGCAACTATGCTCCACTCCCCCCTTCCAGCTGCAAGGCTGCACAACATCCTCGGGAGGGCGAAGGGTGGGAAAAGTGCTCAAATTCACACGCACTCACCCTCCTCCCTGAAAACCTTCTGGGAAGCCCCAGGCCTCGCCAATGCTGCCACGTGATGCCGAGCTGCTGCTTCTCGGTACAGCCATTTGTGTCCGCCTAGGGGCAATCTCTCTTGCCTGCACAGTGTGGCAGCACCCACAAAGGGACCTCCAAGCAGACCACAGCAGGGACCCCACCCGCCAGGAGGTGAGAAATAAGAGAACAAAGGGCTCGGTTGTCACATCTCAGTGACCTTGTCCTCGCAGGCAGCCGCTCCTGCGGGCGCACCCATGCACGCTCTATCCCTGACTTCCGGGGTTAGTGACTGGAGTCCCCTCTGCTGGGCCAGGCCCTTCTGAAGACTCCAGAGGGTTCTGGGAGAAGTGGCAGCTTGGGGCGGACTGTGCCCAGACAGCCAGTGTACTTGGGAAGCTGTGAAGGCCAGGTTGGAGCAGAAGCCCTTTCTCCCACCCCCCCACCTCTGCGAAGTGGAGCCTGCTCTTGACACTCCCCGTGGCCAAGTCTGGGCCCAGGCCTGAGCCCCTGTGGTGCCTTTCCCCTTGTTCAGGTAGCCGAGGAGGCGCCCAGGGGTTAGGATGAGCCCCATGCACACATGGGTGCCAACATGTGGAGGGAAAGGCACCGTCACGCGCCCCCGACCCCTGGGTCAGGAACGAGCACTAAGGACTTTGCCTACAGACTGGCCACGCACACTAAAGGGGAGTCACGGCGACGACGAGCCGGAAAGAGAAAGCGCCCTGGGCCTGGAGGCAAAGACCCCTGAGTGTGTGTGGGGCGGGTGCAGGGCAGCGGTCTGAGTCACCAGCCCGATGCCTTCTCCCCGGGTCGCGTCCAAGTGCCCCGGGCGCCTGCTGGGTGGGGCCGAGATTCGGACACGAAGGAAAAGTGGTAAGGGCACTTTTGCAGGGCTGGATTTTGTATTTTCAAACAACTCCAAGGCCAGGGCTTCGCCGGAGACCCAAACGAGCCAGCGAGCTAACGGACAGGCGCCGAGCTGGGGAAAGCAGCCGCGAGGGCAGGAGGTGGCCTGGCTCTTCTCCGCGTCACTGGCGTAAAGGTGCAGAGCACGTGCCTCTCCAGGTGTGCCTTTCTGGCACCCTCCGCCGAAGAAGGGGCTCAAGGTCCCCTTCGTTATTTGAAAGGATCGAGGGGAATGTCTGAGCTCCAACAAGCACGGAGTGAGCTCGGCCGTAACGGGCGGGCAGGCAAGGACTGCCCCCTCCCCCAGGAGTGGCTGCAGATGCTTCTACACAATTGCTCACAGCTGCCCTCAAGGCCCACCACACCTCTTCCTTAACCCTGCACAGCTGGCACCGCCAGGGCCTAGAAAGCTGACCCTGAACGCCTGTCCCTGCTCCCCGAGAAGACTAAACACCACAGGAAGCGTGGGTAGGATGTGTCCCCTAATGTTGCAGTTACCGTAGAGACCTGCTAACCACGCAGAGAAGGGGCAGTGACGCCCACAACCTCTCAGGAATGAGAAGGACCCGTCCACTGCAAAGGCAGTGGCCGGCTTCCCTGGAAGGCCAAGGGGGCCGGCGCTGCGGTGGCACCCGGGACTGTGGGCAGACAGGGCCGGAAGCTCGTCTGGCACGAGGGCCTGGCGGAGCTGCCCTCACAAAGGGGGCTGGAGGCCCTCAGGACACGAGAGCAACTGAAGGACGAGGCTGCTCTTGTGACATCAGGATTGTGTGTGGATGAGCTGTCGGTGTCAGCTGGGTATTAGGACGATTACGTCCTCCTCTCAGCGACTGGGAGGAGTGGGTCCACAGGTTCGCAGACCGGACTCTCCAAGCCTCAGAAGTGAAGAGTAAACTGGAGGTGAGGACCAAGCCTCCGCGAGCCTCAAGGTTAGGGTCCCTTCCCGGGGCACAGGGAGGACCCCTGCTGCACGGGGCTCACCACCTGGGAAGCGGCTCGGCGAGGCGGGGCACACCCCGTCTGCTCAGCCCGGGAGGCAGGGCCCAGGCTGCGAACGCAGACCTGCTCTGCAGCCCAGGTCTCCTTGATCTCGGGCAAGGCTCAGTTCCTTCGTGCTCCGGCTTCTTCATCTATAAAATGGGAGCCTGTGACACCTTTCCAGTCAGACCGTCGTAAGGACCGACTGCAGGGTGGGTGACACTCTCGCCCAGGGCAAGCGACGCTGTGAGCCCTCAGTACGTTTGAAAGCTTTGCAGACAAGCGCTACAGACACTGGTGGATGAGACGAAGCCTAAGTTAACAGGAAATGCTGCAGCCCCCGGAAACCTGAGGACCGCCGCCCACCCCCGCTCTGAGCGCGGGCAGGGGCGGTCCAGGCTCCTCCGCCAGGCCGCACCTCACGTCTGCTGCCGTTTGCGCAGGTGCAATTCTGCCCTGAGTTCTGCGTTCAGAGAGTCCCAGGAAAGGAAAAAAGGAAAGGGTGTGAACCCAAAACGGCATGCCGCCCAGGTCAAGGGAAGGCGGGTGGAAGGGAGAGGCCAACAGCTCTTGAAGCGCTTGCCTGGGCAGAGGGGACCTTTCTGCTGCCGCCATTTGCAGCTCCCTGCACGAGGGCCCCGGTTTCTAATGAGCCAGCGTACACGACAGACGGGAGTGACATCATGAGCCTCACAGAGCCAGCTCTCTCCCTCCAGCTGGGGGACCACACCGCTCAGGCCATTCCACAAACCGGGTGTGAAGAGCTGGGAACGGTTACATCCTCAGCGGCCACCTCCTTGCAGGGCCCACCCACCTGGCCCTGGGGCAGGTTCCTGCTGTAGTTAACCCAGCCAGGTTTCCCCTGGTTTGCGAGGAGGCCGCCCTAGGCAGAGCCAACCAACGCGCTCACTTGGGGAACTTGGAATGTAGAAGCTGTCTGCTTCTTCTACAACTGGGCCAGGGAGCCCTGGCTATGGGGCTGGCATGGCCACACACACATCTAAATGGTGACAGCAGGTCAGCCAGAGAACAAAACAGAGCTGTGCTGGTGAAGCGGGGTGGGGGCGCAGAGAGACAGGCCACCTGGTGCAGGCGGGGAGCCCGCGGGAAAAACAATATGCAGCAGAACTCTACTTAGGGGTTTGATGACAAATTCACAGTTCGAAATACTCAAAATATGAAAATCCAAAATTTCAGCTCCACCCCTGGGCCCCAATAAGATCAGGCATTATAATATCTGGTCTGAGAAGTGTCCTCAGGCCACCTCGGATTCCGAGTCATTACATGATGTTTCGCTGCCCGCCCCCTAAGTTGGAGGGCCACCAGGGGCCTCTCCGCACAGCCCCCCGGCACTCTTTCAGGGACCCTGAGCATCCCTCTGGGACTGCAGGAAGCTCTCCTGAAATTTACACAGCCACCTTGCCTTACCCACAGTTGCTGTAACAGTGCCCTGAATGCCGTGACACTCATTTCTCTTTGTCACCGTGTGCTCAGGCCAGAAGGTCAGGTGACTGCCATCTGCAAGAGGCCAAACACCTGGGCGCTGTGCAGACCAGGCCTGGGGTTCTATAGCGGCCAGAGGAGAGCTCAGCTTATCAGGCTTCAAGACCAACCACCGGCACTGACACGCCGGGCTCCTGAAGTGTCCGCACGCCTGCAGTCCTATCGCTTATGACCTCAGGAGCCCCTGGCCTGATTCTGTCCTAATGCTTAAATGAAACCTACCACCAATTTAGGGTACAGAATGTGCTTTCTGACAACAGCTCAGCGAAAGCTTACTGTGTTTGTTTTTCTTTTCTGGCAGAGGAGGCGGTTTTTCTGGGTCACCCGTTGATTCAGGAACAGTGAAATCCCCCACAAATTCGACTGAGGCTGAGGAACCTCCTTGCTGGAAGGGGAGAATAGCAGCAAAGGGCGTGAAGGGGATGGGCTGGACCAAGGCCGGGTTCTGCAGGTCGTCCTCGGAGATGTTGTCGTATTGGGACGGGTGCCGCTCATAGGACACCCTGCAGCCAGAGCTGTCCGAGGCCTGGGAGGCCGCGCTCCTGCGCTTCTTCTCGGGCAGGGCCGGCGGCGTGTCTGTCTGTTGCCCTGGGGCTAAGGGTCCATCTGGCTGGGAGCAGCCGCCAAGAGGCAACTGGAAAGAGTGGCCAAGAAACGGAGACGCAGACTCGCCCACGGACTCCGGCAACGGGCTCAGGCTGCAGGCCGCCTGCTGAGGTACCTGGTCCGCGTCCGAGAGGTCTTGCTGAAGGAACTCGTAGTCGGGGTCGTAGTGGTCTGCGTTCACAGCAGGAAAGACACAGCCGTCAGCACGAGGGCCCCCAGGAGGCCCCACCCCCCGACCCGGTCCCATTCATCGCAGTGCCACAGGGACGCGCCTCCCGTCCCGTCCAGGCGGGCCCACGCTGCATCGCACACCCCCCGCCCGGCTCCCTGCTGGCAGCGGTCCAGGTGGGCGGCCCTTACCCTGTTCTGCGGGTTTCCCTGTATTTTTAAAAATTTCTCAGTGAAAAAGAAAATGCATGACTACTGTAGAAAACGTGCCCAAAAACCCTGTATAAAACTCACTTGCAGTCTCATAGTCTAACTGGAATCTGTTTATATTTTGATATATTTCCTTAAAAGTCTTTTTTCCCCCACAAAATTCTTTTTTTAAAAACTGAACTGAGAAAATATATGCAAGTGGTCTAGGATTTTGTCCACTGCTCAACAGACCACAATGGACTTTTAATAGCTATGTAGCTTTCCACCAAATGGCTGTATCATAATTTGTCTGAACTCCCGAGTCGCCAGACACTTCCAGTCACCACCAGCCCTAACAACGCCGAGATGAATGTCCTTGGACAGCGATCTCGTTATAAATCTCTGATTATGTTCTCAAGATAAATTCCCAGACGTGAAATATCCAGATTCTGGAACACGGACAGCGTGATGCTCCTTAAGCCTCATGCCGAACAGCCTTTCGGACGTCTGCACGGCCCACGCCACAGGCGGTCAGCACCGACGAGGGGTCGGCATGTGCCTCTCGCCTGCCTCCCTGCCGTCAGGAGCTGTCAGGGTCTCCCGTTCACTGACAGCCCTGGGCAGGGCCGAGTCTTAACTCTGGCAAAGGGAGTCAAACGACACGCTGCCCGAGGGCCGCGGTAGCAGCTGCCGCCCTCAGCCTCTCCCCCGTGGTCTCATGCTATTTCTCCTAAGCTCTCGACCCCCTCAGAGATGTCCATGGTGTCCTCGCTGCACAGATGAGGACACTCAGGCCCAGGTTTTGAATGACGTGGCCAAGGTCACACAGTCCATGACTGGCATCACTGCGTGACCCCGAAGAAGCCACCGGGCGATGAGATGGGAGTGGGGGCGGAGACGCCCGCAGCTCACCTAGTGTTTCACAGCTTGTGTTCCGGGAACACTGCCCGCTGTCCCTGTCCAGGGAGGACAGCTGCTCGTCTGACCTGCTGAGCTTGCCGATGCTGCTACAGGGGGACAGGCGGGGCGACTCCCCTCCGTACGAGTGGCTGCCTCCTGACAGGCGCCTCTGGGCGTAACAGTCCCCATCGAAGTCCTCATGTGAAAAACAAAAACAACCGAGTCACTTCTGAGAACCGGTGGCAGAGAACCCGGCGAGAGGGAGCTGGAATGTTTACTTAGAGAAGAAAATACCACTGAGCTCAAAAACTGGCTGGAGACGGCTCGTCTTTGATGTCAGCGCCAACACACCTCGTCTGTGACTTCCAGACAGACGGCGGTAGGAATGCTGGAGTGTGGGGCGGGGAGGGCACTGGGGCTGAGCTCAGATGTCCTCAGGAGCCGCCCTGGGCTCCAGCCTCCCCGCCCCTGTCCCCATCCCTACTGGGGACTAAGAGATCTTGGGTGGTGACTAACGCAGGGGCTGAAGGAGTCACGTGCCCAAACCCAAAGCCTTCCTCGCCCTTCCTGATGGGGCTGACTTACCTGCCTATTAATCCCGACGGGCAAGCTGGAGCCACTGGTGGCTCGACTCATGGGGGCCACGACGGCCACGCGGGTCGGGGACGGAGCCGACTGTCTCTTCTTCGGGGGCAGTGCGGGTGGAGGGCTGCAGCAGATCAAGAGACCCATCAACCCAAACAACCCAAACAGAACGCTCTAGACAGACAGGAGGGCACAGCGTATTCCGTTATTCCATACCTCGCACCTGTTTTCCACGCCTTCCACTCCCGTCCCACTCTCCTGCCCAAACAACCCTATTAGATAAGCCAAAGAACTGCAACCAGAAATACCCTTTCTTTGCCCTCCGCAATAAACTGGACCAGTTTTCATTCGGTTCAGGTTATAAGGCAAGTAGCTGGGAATTCCAGGAGAGGCGGGCCAGGGGCAGGTGCTGGGGCTGGGCCCTGTCCGTCTTCCAGAGGGGCCCCACCCAAGGAAGGTCGAGCTTCCAAAAGCTTCTAAAAAGCGAAGGACTGGGCTCTAAGTCCCTTTCAGCTCATTCTACCCACCCATTCTTCAAATTATGTCATAAACAGAGGAGGGTGCTAGAAAAATAGAAAATTACCTATTATCAACCACCCGAATGCCAGGTAAGGGGGGCTTGGGGGGCGCCACCTCTTCATCAGTAGAGTCGAGGAGCAGCTCGGTTGACTGCGACATGCTGGTTGTCTTGTTCAGAATTTCCATCTCTCGATCTGTTAGGGGGAGCTCAGACTGGCTGAGAATGGCAAAGAACCTAGGGTTACAGAAGGTCACAGAGCACATGCAGGTCCGAGGAGGGTTAGGATGTGACCAGGGCAGGAAAATGACTGGGTGGGGGGCACCCAGAAACAGAGCCCCAGACACTCCAGGGTAGAGGTGGGCTTTCAAGTGCAGTTCGACCACCACCCACCAACAGGGGCCTAGCCGAGTCCCCTGGCTCTGCACCTTAGCCCCCCCTCCGACCAGGTGACCTAAAGTGCCTGAGATGTGTTTCATGTCTGTGCCGGGGCTCATAGTGCATAAAGCCAAACGCTCGTAAGCCAGATCCCTGAAACCCAGCCTCCAAAGTTCTTTCCGATGAGGAGAGGGAGCTGGTTGGGAAGAGCAAGGTGCGGGTCCCCAGACCCTCATGCCCTAGCCTCAGAAGGAGTCACACCGACTATTCGCCTTGAGGCCAGGAAATATCTCAAGGCCTGTGTGAGCTGTGCACACCTGAAAGTAATACAGGCACTTCCCAGAGCTCAACGAAGAAGGAACCTGGGCCTCGAACGGCCTACCCGGCACGGGCTGCCAGCCTGGCTCCCATCCGACTGTAGACCCAACATGACCACAGTGACTGGAGGGTTCAGTCAGCACTTACCCATCGGGTTTGCAGGCTGGGGAGCTGGGTTTCACCGGGCTTGTTGGAGACGGGTGCCCCTGCTTCTCGATGGTAAGTCTGACCAGCTCCTGCACCCCGCAAAGGACAAAAGCAGTGAGGCATGAGGACAGTTCTTCACCGCTGAGTTTGCACAAGGTGGGTCGGCTGTCTGCCCTCCACTGCCAAGTACTGTCTTTGTGCCTACAGAGCCCACGCACACCATAAATGCAAGTATTATCTGACTTAGGTAATCTGCACGGCTTCCCAGAACGTCCCCAACCCTCCAAAAATATCTTCATAGCATGTCAAGAAGTTTCAAATGCATCAAGGTGCTTCCTCTTGGAAGGGGAAGCGACAAACCTCACTGTCTCACGATGAGTAAGCTCATCACACCAACGAAATTCCCCCGGTCGGACATATCCCGGTCCGCGTGTGGGGGAAGAACTACTCTAGTTCTCTAAAGCTGTTCTAGAGTGTGCGGGACGGGGCTTACTAACAGCCAAACCTCTGGCTCTGGGAAGGTGGTTTCCCAGTGTGACCTGGGAACAGGTGTGGTGGCAGCTGGTGCCCTGAGATGACTGGTTGGGATCTTTGTCAATGGGCAGAAAGCCAAGGGCATACTACCCAACAGAGAAGTGACTTTAGAAAAGGCTTTCTAAAACAGAAAAGGAGGAGGTGGCGGCAGCGATGACATCAGGTCTACTTGTTTTTCAATTAGAATGCATTTTCCCTGCATTTGATGAGTTTTGATGATCATATACACCCAGATAAGAACCCCGCAGAAAACACAGAACCACCTCACCAACCTCTCCGGTCAATCTTCCCGAGTCCAACAAACTTTTCACTTTTACTTCGTACATCACTTTTGCCTAGAACTTGACAAGTGAAACCACACAACACGCACTTTTGGGTTCATTTTCTTTCTCTGAACAGCTTTATGGATCTCTAACCGATAGCCATGGAAGCCAGCCTGCAGAGCGCACAGCTCGGTGCTTTTCAGCCTGTTCGTGGGGTTGTGCAACCGTCAGCGCAGTCAGCGTCAGGACTCTCATCGCCTCCCGGAGCAACTGCCGCTCATCGCCCACGGCCCGCCGCGCCCCGGCAGCCACAGTCCTCCCGTCCGCAGCCGCCTTCTCCTGTTCAGCGCAGCACCGCAGTCTGTGTGCTCAGGGGAGTGAGTCTCCTTATTCCTGAGTCGTCTCCCAGTGCATGGGCAGACCCACAATTTCTGCACTTACTCCCTGGTGGAGGGACATCGTGGCAGGACCCGCCTGTGGCGCAGGGGGGTTCAGATGCTCAACACCAACGACTGGCCTGGGAACTGACAGAGGAAGCAGCGATGGATGCAAGTGGGCAATACAGCAATGTGTCCCTAAATTGCATGCAAAGCCTCTCCAAACTCAAAACGCCGCACACAGGAATCGCACCAGGTGTGGTAAGGCAGGAGCTAATACACTTCCCAGAGCCAGGGTTCTAACAAGAGCACCAAAACCAAAAAAAAGAGAAATGTCACCGAAGTTCACAAATGCCAACACCAGCGGCCAATCGTCATTGAAGATTCTCCGGCTTTGATAATACTGGAACAGAAACTTCCAGACATGGCAGGTGAGAGTAATGCCTTGGACAGCCTTTCTAAAGGATGACTTCTCAGTATATGTCAGGCTACATTTGCATTCTTTTTATAACATGTTCACGCAAGAAAAACGTCATGGGTGTGTGTAAAGATGAACCCAGAAACGACGGTCATCACAGTGTCATATGCAACAGATAGAATCAGACTGCTCCATAGTTTGTAAATATTCAGCACTGGGCGCTAATTACATAAAGCCTGACAGAACCAAACAATGGGCCGTTAGGTTATATTGCCATTAAAAATCAACCTGCGGCCAGAATGCATGACGGCAAGGGAAGACGACGTCAACGACAGGGAGCAAACAGCCGGGTGCACGCCGGTGTACACACAGCGTGTTGCGCAAACCCAATCAAAGCAAGGGTGCACGTACAGGAAAGATGCAGCTATGAAACCCCCCCATTTTCTTGTTTGTGTTTCTCCACTTCTAAATTTTCTACAATGAACATGTATTACTTCTGGAAGACTAATTTTAAAACATTAACACACAAAGGTGGGTCCCATGTCACCAGAATCAGTGTCACCTGCACTAACAGCGATGCCTGCTCCCAGAGAAATGCAGAGAGCTGAGGTCTCCACGAATCAAGGACCAGAAGAAGAAAGGTTAGTATTTTTCTGTTATCACAACTCAGAAGTGAAATGAAATCTCACAAGCATGTATGGCACAGCTCCCTCTCTGGGGATTACAGACAAGACGGAGGGATGAGAGGCTGTGTAAGTATAACAACTAGCCAGTGGCATGAGGGCCGGGGGTGGGGGAAGGGAAGCGGCTTGTTGCCGGGTCACCCGGAAGAGCATTGTGGCACCGGGCGTCAGAGGCCAGGCCGCAGTGCCTCGCTCACTGCACAGTCACATGCACGCTTCATGAGCAGGGCAAAAGGAAGAGAGAGAAGCCTGCGTACTTACAGCTGCTGACGTAGGAAAAAATTCCACTAATTCTTCAATGAATCATAAGTAATTATAATTAGAACATCATCTTTCTGGAGAAGCAGCTGGGTGAACGCAACAAATGAACGATGGCAAAAGCCTCGTGGACTGACAGGCACACACGTGCGAGCGTGCACCTGCGCCACAGGATGGCGTCACGAGGGTAGCCACGCGGCGCGCCACCCGGCTGCTGGCCTGGGCGGGAATAGAGTAGGAGGGGGCGGCTTTCTGTGTTCGCCACCAAGCTTCCGGCCGAGGAGCCCAGCCAGAGGCCTTGGGTCTCAACTGGCCTTCGCAGTCACAGACAGGAGAACCCTGGAAGAGGCACACACACACGAGGCCGCTGTGCCTCCGCCCTGTGCTCGTTCAGGCTCCCCGGACCTGTGACCTGGCGAGAGCCCGGCTCCTCTCACTGAAGGCAGGACCCGAGAGTGACGAGAGGCTTTCCGGTCCCCCGGAGGCACACTGGGGAAGGACAGGGACGGCACCAGACTGTGTCCAGAGCCAGAGCCCATAAACCAGAGGGCTGCCAGTTCACTGAAACAGTTTTCAAAGCCAAAAGGTACCTGGAAAAGTACCTTTCTAAACACACGATGCTTTACTTCTACGTTCAGTTTATTCCTGTTGAAGATGACCCCAGAGAGGCTTCTATTTTCAGTGACCTTCAACACACCAAAGCACCTCTCAGGCACCCACTGAGAGGGAAGCAGTCGCGCCCATTCCTGCCTTTTCCTTGGCACTAAGACGGCTCCTGCCTGCCTGGCTGTGGGGACATGGGCTACACAAGGACAGGGCCCCCTGTGAGTTGCCCACAGGCAGCACTGGCACTGGGAGACTCTTTGCCATGCTGTCTCCACGCAAGTCCTCAAGGACACTGTGGTGTGGCTGAGGCGCCCCAGGCCGCACAGAGGGACAGCACACTGTCACGGAAAGCATACCATGCTACAGCCCGGGGCCTGCCACTGCTGCTCACACCCCCTAGGTGCCCATCCTCTGTCACTTCCTGGTCCTGTGACTCTCCTGTGTGCAGACAGACACAGGCTGATGACCGTGACGCATCGGCCAGACTGGTTAGCTGCCCTGAGACAATGCTGCCCTCAGGACACTGACTACAGGGCATGCAGTTTCCCATAACTGAAGTGGCGTAAGGGAGTCACAGGGCTGGCCAGCCCCAGTGTGACTTTCATGGTGACAAAAAGGAAACTTCTCTGCCCACAGCCAAAGTGGGTGAGAGGCAGCAACAGAACAGAAGTGTCTTCCTTCTCACGCGAAGTAAGAAGGGGCAGACGGCCGGCAGGCAAGGGCGGGCGTGGACGGGGCGCCTGACGAGTGACTCCCGGAGGTGCACGCCCAGATACAGGCAGCCAGAGGAGACCTCGAATACACCCCAAGTGGGACGTCCAAGGGACCCACAGAACAGCAGTGCTGGGCAGAGGGGCACAACTTAAAAACTGGGCACTTCTGTGTCCAAAACAACAAAACCATGCGGCTGGGACAAGACGCTACAACTCAAACAGTAAGCGCATGCGGAAGGCGCGTGCGGACCGTCGGTGACCTTCCCTGGACCTCTGCACTGGCAGAGTGGCCGGGCGAGCAGCACGGGTGGGCTCAGGCAGGGGAGGATGCTGCTCCAGCTCCAGCTCCAGCGCGGACCGGAAGGACCTCTGCACCCCCATGCCCTTGACAATGAAAAGCAGGGATGGGAGGTGTGGTCTTCCCATTAGCAGATTTACTAGAAGAAATACTTAGTGAAGCTGCCCAGAAAAGAAAAAGAAGATGCCTTACTTCAAGCCGCCCTATTACTTAAAAAACAACAACAAAAACAAAGACACCCCCAAACCCTAAAAGTACGAAACTGGCGTACAGGTGAGATGGTTTTCTGACTTCCAGAAGTGCACCCCATGACTGCTGGGGGGAGACGTCTGCATGTAACCCGCGCTGTCACGTCCCCTCCTCCCCTTTCTTCCCCATCTCCCCCTTCCCCTCCTCTTGAAAGCACTGGGGATACTCAGCCCACTGCATACGGTAGCCGCTCACAGACAGACGGGCAGGAGGCCCTCACGACGCGGCCTCACGAAGAGCTGTCTGATACGGTGCAAAATGACAGATCACCTGAAGGTCAAAACCAACCCTGAAACAGCTTTCGTAATTTTTAAATAATCACAGTGTTGGAAGTAGCTGGTGCTCTTTGTTATTCGGAGACAGTTGTGTTTGTACCATGGCAGCAAACACACGAGCCATTTATCGTGTTGATGTGATTGAAAACTGCGATCTTCAGTTTAGGGGGGAAGAAAATGAAGATGTAAGTTTGACGAGGTTTGGTAAGATCCCTGATGGTCCTGAATGTGAATGGAAGTAGTAGTATAAACTCAAGATGTGTTTTGTTTTAAAGACACTAAACAAGGGACCGGTCAGCTGCAATTAGGAATCATAAGCCCTCAGTCCCCAAATACCATTTTCCACTTGAAAAAACAAAACAAAACAGGGCTCCTTAATGGAATGTCTGATTCCAAGATGGTGGTAAGAAATGTACAAGATGACTTATAGCTCAATAATAAAGATAAATAACCCAATTAAAATGGACAAAGGGTTTGAATAGATGGTGAGTTCTCCAAAAATACACAGATGGCAAGTACGTGAAAAAGATGCCCAGCGTCATCAGCCATTAGAGAGACACAGATCAAAGCCTTGAGGAGATGCCATGCACCCGCCAGGGCGGCCACCATCAAAATGCTAAGGACAAGTGCTGGTGAGGAGACGGAGGGACTGGGACCCTCGGACACTGCTTGCTGGCGGGGATGTAACATGGAGCAGCTGCTCTGGAAAGAAGCCTGGCAGTTTGTCGCAAGATCGCACAGTCACTACATGACCTGGCAAGGACACTCCTAGGTGTGCACCCAAGAGAAATGAAAACACATCCACACAGACACTTGTGTGCAAATGTTCACGGCAGCCTCGCTCACAAATGCCACAAGGTGGAAACAATCCAAGTGCCCATGAATAAACAGGATGTGGTACAGCCACACAACAGAACGTTATTCAGCAATAAAAAGAAATGAGGCACTGATACATGTTACAACGTGGATGAACTTGGAAACATTATGCTGAGTGACAGGAGCCAGTCACAGAAGGCCGCACAGCACCTAACGCCATTTACGTGGAATGTCCAGGACAGGCGGATCTGTAGAGACAGAAGGCAGTCAGACGCGGCCTAGGGCTGGGGGGACACGAAGAAGTGGGAGAGGGTTTGGGGTTACCTTCTGAAGTGATAAAAATGTTCTAAAATCGTGGTGATGGTTGCGCAACTCTGAATATACTAAAAATCATTACATTTTAAATGGGTGAATTGCATGGTATGGGAATTATATCTCAATAAAACTGTTACCTAAATCAATCAATCAATTGGCACAACATGAAGCATAAAACATCTTTTCATACCAAAAAGTGAGAAAACAATCAAAGTGTTTTGGGGTCTCCTCCATAAACTCAGGAAACAACGTGACACTTTCGCTGGTCAGAGGTGGGGCCGGGGCATTTCTAAGACACTAAAGGCAATGAAGTAGGCCACCCCAAGTATACTCAAATTCACGAGCTCAAAATGATACACTTTTTAAAAGATTTGATTTATTTTTAGAGAGAGTGGAAGGAAGGGAGAAAGAGTCAGAGAAACACTGATCGGTTGCCTCTTGCACGCCCCCAACTGGGTATCGAAGCTGCAACCCTGGCAAGTGTCCTGACTGGGAATTGAACCAGTGACCTTTTGGTTTGTGGGACAAAGGTCTGTGGGACGATGCCCAATTCACTAAGCCACACCAGACAGGGCCAAAATTAAATTAAAAAACCAAAACAAAACCCTCAATTCCTTGGTGACACCAGAGGATGCTAGGAAACACTCATTATTCTGATATCTGGTAAATAAAGGAAGGAATTAAGCACTGACCCTGACTTTCCCGAGAACTGTACTCAGGAAAAGCATGAACGAGACAAGGGGAGGGGCTTCTCTGATGCGTGTCCCAGAGAGAACGGCAGAGAGGAGGTGCGGGTGGGTCCCCTGCGCTCCTCCGAACTGATGGGTGAGGGCCACCACCACAGCTATTGGCATCCAAAGGGTGCGGTGCCTGAGCTGGGAGCGCGGGGCTCTGCCTGGGGAGCAGTCTAGTTCTAAAGACAAAAATCCTGAATCCACGCGGCCCCAGTGATACAGGAAACTCAAGGGACAGAGGACCCTGTTAAACAACACTGCACGGAGGTAATCCCAGCGAAATCCAGAGCGTGGGAGCATCTTAGGAGCAACAGCCCTTCCTAAAAACGCAAATGAGTTGCAAGAAGAGAAACACAGAGGAGGGGAAGTTGCAGACATATACTAATGGACTGCAGGCTATGGGTTTCCTTTGGATCCTGACCTGAACTGCTGAAAAGCAGCAAACTACCCCCTGCAGGCCAAATCCAGCCCAGGGCTTGCTCTCTGTAAGGCCCTCAAGGAAAGAAGGCTTTATTAAAGAAAATTAAAATATAAAAACATACAACAGAGAATGCATAACAGAGGCCGCCTGAGAAGCCTAAAATACTTACTATCTAGTCCTTTACGGAAACAGTGTGTCTCGTTCGAAGAGTGTGTTATTCACAGAGGACAGGGTGTCAATACCTGGGCTTAGCTTCCAGAGACGCCAGGGGAGCAGGTGGGGGTGCCGAAGAAACAACAGTGGCCATGGGTGGGCAACTGTGGGAGCTACGTGATGGGGCCTCATTATGTAAGTCTCTTTTTGGCAAATGTTGGAAATTTTTCACCCCAAAATTTAAAAATAGGTTGAATGAGGAATAAAAAGAGACGGCTTATTTGAAATGCCAGTGTGGTAGACAGCTAAGTGCCCCACAGTGTCTGTTCTTCCTTATGAATGAAATTTTGGTTGGCCCTGTGTCTACGTTCTGGCCAGTAAAATGTAAGAGAAGGTTTTGTGAGGCCTGTGAGGAAGCACCCTTAAATGGAGAAGGCACAACTTCCTACTCTCTCGCCTTGCTGGCTGGAATGCAGTCCTAATGGATAGGGACACAGCAGCCATTTCAGACCATGAGGTGAAATCTACGTCCTGTCCCAAGGATGGTAGGAAAGCAACAGGACAAGAGCGCCCTGATCATTTTGTGAAACTGTCATCATATCAGCCACAACAGCCTATCTCTGGGCTGTTTACATGTGAAAGAGAAATAAAGTTCTATCTTTTAAAAGCCAGTACATTTTCAACTTTCTTGCAGTCAAATCTAATCCTAACTGATAGAGTCAGGAGAATATTTCTTTCAAAATAGTCCTGTTATACAAAGTAAATCTGGGACACAAGCCCAATTTTGGGTGGTTACAGAACTGCAGGTGTTCCAAAGCTTTGCCCCAAGGGTGAGGCTTTAAAAAATAATTTTTAAAGTGTGCACGTGAAAGGCATGGGGGTTTGGTAGCCAGGGAAGGAGGCTCAGGCCTGAGGGTCCCCAGAAGGTCTGCGAAGAGGAGGGGGCAGAGAGCCCGGGGGAGGGGTCTGAGGCTGTGCATCTGAGAGCAGAGGGCAGTGAAATTTAAATGGTAAAGTGAGCAAGTGCTGTGTGTTGGTTTGAGGGGATGAACTCGGGTCTCTGCCCGACCTCGGGAGCTTGTCCTCCCGTCCTCCCAGCAGCTAGCTCCTAGAGAAATGGGGAAGTAAAGGCCTTTAAACCCCTTCCTGGAAGAGTCCAAGCCTCAGGGCAGCCCCAGGAGAGCACTGCCCGGGGTGACCCGCTACCAGCAGGGGTTTATCTTCTAACCTGAGATTTACATAATGACATGGGAAAGAGTCACAATGTTGGGAAGTGAGCATAAGTGAGCTGTTCTGGAAACGGACATTTCTACAATGAACATCATTTACCCACCATTTACTGGGCACCTGGCACTTACCATGTACTTTCTATACATTATCTTATTTTCTCTTTCTTCAAATCATCAGGGTAAGGATTAAAAAACCTACTTGAAACTCAGAGAAGTAACTTGCTCAAGGCAACAGAGCTAACAAGTGACATTTATCGGGGGAGGGGGGAGCTAATAAATGATACTACCTTTCCGGGACAAATACAAAGTAATCCTGTTTTTAAAACACCTCAACCCTTCATCAAAAAAATTCCATTCAACAACTAAATGTGATCCCTGAAAGGCTCTGAGTCGGTGTGAAGGCACGTGCTGGCGTTTCTCCTCTCTGTGGATGGCCCCGTCCTCACCAACGTGCTTGATTTCTGTGCAGTGCCGCCCCTCCCAGCTGACTGAGGCTGTCACGTAACGAGGACACGGACTTATGAGGTGTCCTAAGCCCAAAGGCAACTGAGAGAGAGGCCGCAGCCCCTGACCTGGAGGTGGGAGCCCCCGAGCCCCTCAGGCCAACCATGACCCTGCCTCCTTGAGGGGCGAGCGAGGGGGCGGTGAGCGCAGGGCCGGGCACCCCCACACCTGTGAGGGGCGACGGTGCCTGCTCTGGAGGGTCGCCACGAGCACTGAGCAGGAATAAATGCGAGTGCCGTTCCCATCGGACCTCAGCAACGGATGCCGCGTTACGGTCTCCAGGGCCCCAGCTGCCCCTGCTGCCTCCAACCACGACCCACTTTGGTGGCACAGGCCGATTCCTGCTCACGCTGCAGGACCTGAGCCCACCTGCCTCTTCCGCAGGGAAGGGTCTCTGGCCATCCTGAAGAAAGACGCTCACCTGCACGCCCAGGTAACACCGTGGTCGCTTCTTCACAGCACCAGTCCTGTGTAACCACAGAACCACACGTGTCTGTCTGTCGTCCTTCCCCCTTTAAACTGTGAGTGCCATCAGGTCAGGGGCTGTGAGTTCTGCTTGTCGCCATACTCCCAATTCTGTCGCACTGCCTGGCACCCAGGGGGTCTTGACAAATGCTTCTTGGGTGAATGAGACAAAGCTGGGTTTACAGAGCGCCTCGCCCAGACAGTCTCTGTTCTTGCTATTTTAAAACAATCGTGGAAAAGCTACTTGCTTCCAGGCACTGAGAGAGCCATAGTCTATAGGTTCTCCTCCCTAGCAGTTACCCTGATCAAAATGAAAAATCAGAGAAATTTTTCTATCAACCAACACAGGGGTGTTTTACTGACTCCACAACGGAGAACCGACTTGGGAACGTCACAGTGAAACTCTCTACTTTGGACGTTGTCACTTGTTTTGATTATCTCATCATGATCAATCTGGCAGAAGGAAACCTTAACAATGTCACCTGAAAAAAACCCCGTTTTTCAATAATAGCACTTCCGAAAGCCTGGACAGGAAGAACGCGAGGTGTGTGAGCCAGCACTCTAGACCCCGCTGAGGAAGCGTGTGACCCAGGTGCCGTCTCACTCCGCCCCGCTGACTGCAAAAGGCTGCCGGGATGGCTGAATGGGATGATGTCTGTGACTACGCTTCAGAATCTGGAGTGTGACGTAGGGTCCTACACAACAGCCACCTTGGGTGGCACGCTTCGGTTTCACTGGCCAGAGAGATAACGCAGGACCTCGTAATTCTGAGAAGAGAACCTGGGAGCTGTCAGAAGAAATTTTGATGTTGTCTAGTCCAGCCTCCCTCTAAATGAACTCCGTCACGTCCCCAGCAGACACGGGCGCCCTGCGCAGTGCTAGAGGTGGGTCCTAGCCCTGTTCACGCTGGAGCAATTCGTGGTGTTAATTAATGCTTTCTTAGTCCTCCCTCTGAAATCTTTGCCCCTTGGGGGCCCTCACTCTCTCCAGAGCTTTGGGGGAATGCTGGTCCAAGAGGCAGCTGTCAGAAATCTGACAGCGTGGATGAATAGAGGAGAAATTATTTCTGACCTAAATAAGTGCCTCAGCTACAATTTTGGATCGAAAGGTCTAGAAAGGAGGAGGACACAGTTTCTTTTCAAGCCGAGAGATCTGTTTCTGTTCAGGCACGTGTCTCGCACCACATCACTGATAACGAATAGCAGCTAAGGTCTGAGTGCTTAATGCGTGACAGGCGATGTTCTAACAGCTGCGCATGCATTAACTAATTCAGTCCCTCCTACAGCACTATGACACGCGGCGCCACTACTACACCTAGTTTACAGGTGAGTTAACTAAGGTGTAGGTCACTGAGGAAGTTGCTCAAGTTAACAGGCTAGTAAGTGCAGAACTAGGGGTTCGAGCCGAGCCGGGCCCCAAGGCTAGACCCTCTTTCTCCCACGCTGTATGGTCTCACAGAACAGCGGGGTCTCCACCGCCCACGGCCCACGTTCTGACCTGCAGGCCCTCACCCCCATTCTGCCTAGCTCCTCGCCCACTAGGACTTAACTTCTCAATAATTTCAGACCCCCATGGCCTTAGCTCCCCGCCTTCACTAGGACCCATAAGGCCCTGTTACGCTGTTTCTGACTTCAGGCCACATCGCGGACTTCGGACACAGGCAGTTTCATGCATTACTCATCTCAATCCCGCTTTTCTATCAAGGGTCCCCAAAATTTTCAGAACATGAAAAAATAGCAGTTGACACGCGGGGAGCTTTGCTAAAAGCCAACACAAAACCATTTCTGCGGCGCCCTGCCCGGCTGGCAAGCACCCATGGCCAGGGCTTTACCAGAGAGTCTCGTAAAGACTTAACATGGCGCTCAGCGGGGGCCAGTTGCCGGGGCGGTCTCTGTCCCGACTACTGCGACGCGGCACTCCACCGGCTCACGTTTGCTGGAACAGCCATCGGTGCCGGGGAGAATGAAGCAGCCACTGCACAGCACACACCAACACCGGAGGCGCTGGGGGACATTCGCTCTAATGTGTCAGGGTCAGGAACAAGGTCTATGATGAACAACCAGCGGGGGCGCTGCTCCAAGTCCCTGCCTAGGGCCGTCTGGGCCTGCCGTACCTTCACTCCGTCCAGCACAGCCTTGATGACCCCCTTCACCGTTGTCACCATCTCTTTATCTTCTGAGTTCACACCTTCCAGCATCACTTGGTCAGACCAGCGAATGAGGTTGGCGAGACTTTGGTGCACTCGGCTATAGCAGGACGAGAGGGCGGAGCTAGAGGGAAGAGAAGGGTTAGTGTAAATTGGAAGCACGAGGTCCCTGGAGGATGCCTGCTAAGCACAGAACCTGATTCTCAGCGCACAATGTACAACCTCCCTTTCATAAACAAACTTTCCCTCCCTGAACCCATCTCCTTACATCCACTGGAAATTCTGGGAGCATTATAGTCTAGTCTGTTGTATCCATTTTTTCATTGCCCAACTGTAATATATAGAAGTTCCATCATGACCATGAACACGCTTTTTCAAATTTTACATTCTCCTTGTGATGGTGACAACACGCCTCAGGGAGTGCCCTGCCTTCCCCTCCTCCCAGGTGCCATCCCTGGATGGGGTCAAAGCACACAGTTTGGAATCAGACTGAACAATTCAGGTCGGACACGCCACGAGGAGCCCACAGGGTTGTGGGATCTGAATGGGCAGGGTTCTTTAATAAACGGCCTTTAAATGTCCATCCAGAGAGGTGTGTCACCTACTAGAAACCCTCTGCACCGCAGCTACGGCTGTGGCAACAGAGGGACACACTGATGGAGGGCATTCCATGAAAGAGAGATCAGAGGTGCGGCCGCCACACACGGAGCCGAAGCCCTAGGGCTTCCAGCGCCCCGGCAACTGCAGGGCGGAGGCCCAAATAAGGAGCCGCCATAGCCTTCACAGATTTTTATTTTTTATTTTTATTTATTTTAAAAAAGATTTTATTTCTTTCTTTTTAGAGAGGGGGGAGGTAGGGAGAAAGAGAAGCAGAGAAACATCAGTGTGTGGTTGTCTCTCAAGCGCCCCCTACTGGGGAACTGGTCAGCAACCCAGGCCTGTGTCCTGACTGGGGATTGAACCGGTGACCCTTTGGTTTGCAGGCTGATGTGCAATCACTGAGCTATGCCAGCCGGGGCTCCATGGATTTACAAATAACTGAAGGTAATTTTCTGTAAGAATTATGGAAAGTATTATTTTTCCACTTTAAATGCTACACAGTACAACAGAAGAGCAGAAATATAGAAACTCTGTGGCATGCCCCTTCCTCTGCTCAGGACATTAAAAATAAATAAATAAATAAATAAATAAATAAATAAATGGTAGACATTTAGGAGCCAAAAATATAACCTTGAGGAGGAAAAATATTGTCAGATATGGTTAAAACAGGTTCTAGAAACAAAGCCGTTTGAAACAAAACCCCGAACCCAACAGCGCTCCGAGGCATGGCCCGTCTGAATCAGATGCGGGGACAGTGTTTCCGAGGAGGTCTCAGCGCCCACCTCGACGGCCCCTCCACCCTGCGCACGTGCCCACGGGCGTGTGAGTCGGGCGACGCCCAGCCAACTCCTCAAGCCCGTCAGGAACACGAGGCGCACAGAGGGGCCCGAGAGAGCCAGCGCCGGGCTGCCTCGCAGGGTAACGCGAGCAAAAGGGAAGCCTCTCGTGTTGGACCGACTCCCTCAGGAAAGGGGGCTGAGCGTGCGAAACGAAAAGTTCTCCGCAGCAGTCCTTCCTGGGGGGCCGCCTTTCGAGCCGCCCTGCCCCGCTCCAGCTGCGCCAGCCGGGTGAGGCCCTTTGCAGGGGCCACTGCCTCCCATCGCTGTGCCCTGAGGAGGCCACCAGGGCACCAACCACTCCATAAATGACAGGCAATAAGCCCATGAAAGGGGGCAGGGACAGTGCAATACAATACTTAATTTCTGTCCCTCTGGAATGGGTCCATTTTCCGGGAAGTGCCTGGAGACTGGGAGGTGGTGTCCACCGCTCACACTATTCGCTGGGGAGCAGGCTGCCCCTCCGTGAGAAGGGCCGAGACGGTAAGGAGGGAAGCGGCGCCCAGGGACCTGGTGCTGGTCTGCTTCTGGAGTGGAGCGGAGCCCTCTCCATGGCAGGCAAGCACAGGTCCCGCACTGCGGCCTTGGGCATCCCCCTGCGCAGGGGAGCCCTCCACCCTCCGCTCACACCCCACGGCCAGCTGCCTGCTCAGAGGCCAGTGCCCCACCGTCCCAGGGACCCAGGGAACAGAGGGAAGAGCCGGCCCCCAGAAGAGGCTCTGAGCAGCGGGCAGGAAAGCTCCTTCCCACTCTCCACCCTGCGCTGCGAGGAACGAGACGATGGCAAAGCTAGAGACACGCTTGAGGAAGCATCTCCGATCGTCTCAGCAAGACCAATAAAAATACTGATTCTTTGGAAGAATTTCAGGAGGAAGTCTCTTACACGGTGACAGCCAAAGGACTACTGGAAACAGGCAACTCATTGTCCTTACGGCCACAGCGGGCGTTTCTCTCTTTCCCTCTAGGGAGCGACTGCACACACTAAACAAATTGTCGTCTATAAAATAATTATAAACTCTCCCCATGGGCGAAAGCACCCAAACGGTCACCACACCACCTGACAGGCTCTCCCAGGGCACCGTGCCCAGAGAGCCGTCCCCCAAGCAGAGGCGCGGGCTCCCCCTCGGGGGCAGCAGCCCTAGTAGGAGCACACTGTCAACGCTCTATGTTGCAGGGTTTAGCCAAGGCGACTCTGTCCTAGGCCCTGACAGAGAGGCTTAGCGCCTGACCGCGGCAGGCTGAAGGGACCCGCGCCTCAGTTCCCACTGCCCCCGGCTAAGGAGCCCCAGGGCGGCCGGCGCTCGGTGACTGCTGCATCTCCCGTTCTGGGGGGCTCCCCGGCCGCGGTCCCCAGTCCCCTGCTCCTCTCCCCCCACGGCCCCGGCCCCGCGGCCTTCCTTCAGGTCTGGCCCCAGGACCTCCTCCTCGGGAAGTTTAATGGAACCACTGCAACCCTCCCTCCTTCAAATTCCAAGGGAGCGTCTACTGGCACCATACAATTAGCACTTCATTTTAGGGGAGGGAGACTAGACTTTAACCCTTCCGCGGGGGAGAGCATCTCACGAGAAGAAGTGTGTGAGAGCATTTTATAAAAAGCCACCCACACACCCGACCGCAGCACGTCAGGCCTGTTCCCAAAGGAGAACAGCCCGGGCCCTTCCACGAGGCGGGCCCTGGCTCCCTGTCAGAAAGCCGAGTGCTCCGTCTGGGGGCTTTCTGGACAGGGCTCCGCAGGGACTCGTTTCCTCAGAGGCGTTTCCTCTGCGACAGCAGCATGGCATGGAAGACGAGGACAGTCGCAGGGCAAAGCCATGTGACCACTTTGTCCTCCCCGTCAGCTAGCTTCAGTGAGCTTCCGGCCAGAAGACCATGATTGCCAGGGGCCAGTGGGCCCTGCGGGGCGGTGGCCCAGGGCAGGGAGCTTCTTGGAAATAGAGCCAGAATTTGCTTTGTCCCCAGAAAAAGAAAACTGCGCACTTCAGCACCAGGTTCCGAACGTGGCTCACGAAAGCACGGCCTCCTGGGGCCCCACGAGCACCGGGCCGTCGCAGCGAGGAACGGACACGGAGGCGTTTCTTCTGAACAGGTGCGGGGAGGAGAGGCGCAGCCAGCAGGAGTCCGGCGGCCTGGCGGGCCAAGCTCCTGCCAGCCTTTCACTTAAGATTCCATTTCATGCAGCTTTTCTTTCTGTACTTAACAATAAATATGGGGTCACGCTGCCTGCTGCCCTTTGAGAGGGAAAACGCACTCCAGCAATAAAAGCAGTACCCCTCCGAAGCTTCCCGGGCCCAGGGCTGACTCCGCCCCACACCTGGCTTCCGGTGGATCCAGTGCTGTTGGGGAGACCCCAGCTTGACACAGCTGGGTGTCTCACCGGCCTGTGCGCTGATGGGGCTGTTCTCGACCTCTCTCGCTCCAATTACCCAAGCAGCTGTGGTCTCTCACAGGCTAGATGCTGACAGGGTTTAATGTCATCGCAAACCATGGTTAACCTTGGGTACCGGGAGAAGTGTGTCCAAGCCCACGTGGATATAGCTAGCGAGTGAATGCAAGGAAGAGACCACAGCCTTATGCTGTGGCTGCCCCCCTGGTGGGGGCAGAACTTCCTTGGTGTGAGGTCTCTTGAGTGGCAGTGACCTCAACCGCGGGGCAGCACCAAGTGGCATCCACGGGGGAGAGGGCTCCTTTCCCCCTGGGTCCTCTCCCTCGTTCCTCGAAACCTGGAGCTTGAAGTAAACTCGAACCCAGATGCCTCCAGGCCTCCCATTCGGGCAGGGCCGAGGCCCAGGGGCAGCTCACCTGTGCTGAATGCGAGGGTCGCTCTGTACCAGCGGCAGGATGGCCTCCAGCACCTTGCTGGCAGACCCTGGAAGCATCTCCAGCACCTTCTTGTCAATGGCCATTTTGTCCACAATGGTCTTAAAGTAGCGCAAGGCACTGACCACCTCCTTCTCCTTCTCTTCCAGCCAGCTCAGGTTCTGAAAGGAAATGTTAAGCATAAGGAGGGAGGAGAAAGATTAAAGGGAGCTATTTTGAAAAAATAAAAAAAATTTTCTGTAAACTATCTTGAGAGGAATGCGATGGAAAAGGCCTCCTGCTGCAGAAGCCAGGCCAGACTGGTTTTCTAAGGACTGCAGTCGGGACAGAGAGGCTGGACGTGAGGGGAGAGGGAGGGCGTTGCTCCACTGTGCCCGCGTCCCCTCCCTGCAGCACAGATGGACAGGGCCTGACGCCTCCTCTGCCTCACGGAGCCACCGCCACTCATCTGCCTAGGTGCAGTGAGGACTCACTTGCAGATGGCAGCAGGAAGCATGGAGAGCTGACAGAGAAGCCCCGTGTGGGTGTCTATCCAGTGAATCGAGTTCAGAGACCAGGCCTTTCAGGGACCCCAGGGCCTGTGTGAGACCGGCCAGAAGCGTTGCGTTCACAGCCCATCCTCCCGGGAGCCCTCACCAAACTCCTACGTTCAACCCAAAGAAGCAGCCCCTCTCACAGAGGTGGCGTGGCGGTCCCGAAGGGCCGGGAGACCTTGGGGTCAGAGGGGTGGGTGCTCGGGCTGAAAGGTGAAGAAGCCGGAGACTCCGCCATGGCCGTGCAGCGAGCGCTAACAGGTCCGAGACCCCGCTGCCCCTGCCTCCGAAGAAAGGCCGCCTCAGAGCAGACGGAAACGCAGGGCCTACGCCCCCCGGGCCCAGCCCGCCTCCGGGCTGAGGCGCCTGAATCCCTTTGGGTCCTTTCTCTAGACTGGCCCTGACCCAAAGACCCAGGTCCCCACTGGCTGGCAGGGAAAGGGCAACCAAGGGCAACCCAGGAAACGGATAAATCCCCGAGCAGAGAATCTGCCCCAGCAGAACCGATGACAGTGACGAGGGGTGTGTGCGAGGGGAGTGCCACCTGTGGGGGTTCTGAGGGCCGGGGGCAGGGAGATAAAAGCGACTGTGGGCAAGAGAGTAATTTACAATAACCCATAAATATGTAAGTAAATAACATAGAATAAAAAGTGATTGTGATTCTGAACGCTAGCTCTTTTAAAATGATGGAGAATGTCATTTTTAAATAAAAAATTCAATAGTGGAGGCATTTTCTTCATGGGACTATCAAAAGAAAAATATATAAACGGGGCCAAGAAGAAAATAGCGCTTTTAGTCAGATGACTTTCAAAGGCCTGTTTTAATTTCTCAAGGGTTCATCCCCATGGCCCATGAAGACCCCGTCCACAGACCACGGAGACAGGGTCCCCCACGGGGAGAGGGACCCCTGCTCCCATGCCCTCTTCTTTGCTGTCCTCTCACTACTGACTACGGACAGGCTTGCTGACTGACAGCCTGGCCCCCGGAGGCCGGGAGCTGTTTCTCCGCCTCATGGACAAGAGCCCTTGGTCTCTCTATCACCCACGTGGGCCGGGAGCCGCGGAATGGGAAGGAGCCAGGGTGCCTGCGGACATCGAACAGGGCTGACGTCGCGGTCGGCCAGGTGGGGAGGGCTGGGGCCACAACACGGCTTGCTCAGTACACCTGCCCATGTGAGGGGCCAGTGATGATGAAAGGAGGGAGCAGGCAGCACACGTTTCAAGGAAATGTGCCACGACGTTTGCTGGGGAGAAAGGGGCTAACCCGGAAACGCGAGCCATGCGAAAGGGGCAAGGCCCTTGGGAGCGCGCAAGCGGAATTTTCACGTCCTTTGGAGAGAGGTCACACGAGCCCCGAAGAGCCGGGCCACCCCAGGCTCCTACTAAAGGAGCGACAGTTTAGCACAGGTGGCGCCCCCACTAGCTGTCCAGCAAGTCCCACTCCCGGAGTCTGGCGCCCCGAGCCCTGCAGCTGCTCGCTGTGCCTTCTTGCAAACTGTAGCCAGCCTCCGGGTCAGAGCGGTTACAATGGGACTCTAGACCACGCCCTCCCTAGAAGCAGGGCCCCAGGCCTTGGTTTTGCTGAAGCTGTGCAGCCCAGAGCCTCTGAGAGGCAGGCGCACCCCCTGCTGTGGGAAGCAGGTGCCACCATCGCCCAACAGATGTGGGCACCACCTGAGGGCAGCCGTGCTAGGGAGGGCTGAGATCTGAAGCCACCACTGGGCCCCTCATGTGCACAAGGGGGGAGTAATTCCTGCCCCGGGGGTGGAAAGAGGAGGATGTGGGACCGAATGAGGGTGCATATGGAAGTACTTCGTAACATTTAAGGGAAAAACAGATTTTGATGAAGAAACTTGGATCGGAGCCCCAATTCTCTGTGTATTAGGAAGGATAAAAGCTTGTGTTCGTGGTTACAGTGAGGAGTAAGGAAGACGCTCGTGAAATCACCCAGGACAGGGCCTGGGCGCAGAGAGACCTCCAGGCCGCTGCAGGTGACTCTGAGCCCGAACATCTGTCCCCCTGGCTGCAGTTTCCCCTGCATTTAAACAGGAAAAGCCATGGACATAAACTTAGGGGGAAAATGACAATGTACATGGGAAACATTCTCCAAGCACTGAGACAGCTAAGAAGCAATAACGAACGAACGAGCGATGCCTGCGAAGGGCAGACCTGTTGTGAGGTTCCTCCCACAGGGTCCCCCAGGCGCCCACGCGTGGGCGGTCTGTCCCGGCAGCAGTCCTGTCTGGGCCCCATACTGCCTGACACGCCCGCGCTCAACTCGGTCTCATGCAGGTGGCTCGGGGCAGGCACGGGGACACGGCCCTTCCTAAAGGGCCGCCATACAAGCCAGGAGGCACTCTTCCTTTGGGGAAGGTCACTCTCACAGCCCCTCGCTACAGAGCAGGGTCTCTCGGCCGCGCACTGCCCACGCACCAGGGCAGACCTTCTGTGTTCGGGAGTGGGGGGCTGTGCTGTGGGACGCCCGCCAGCATGCCCGGCCCCTACCCACCAGATCCAGGGGCTCCTGCTTCGCCTTCCTAGCTGTGACCATGGAACATGTCTCCAAACACTGCCCAACGTCCCCTGGAGTTTACAGGAACCCCCATTAAGTAAAGGACACCGCAGCAACCAGTCTTCCCCTATGACCTCTCTTAGAATACTGAAGCGGGGGTGGGAGGCAGGTACCAAGAACGGAGTGACTGAAACAGCTTCTCATCAGAGTTCACCAGCAGAACACAGACGCTAGCAAGTCACGCTGCTCTGGGCTGCCCAGAACAGCGTTAAGATGGCAACTGACACCCTTCCTAGACTTGGGTAAGAGATTCATCTCCAAGAGGCTGCTGAACAGGTCGTCAGGCAAAACCATCGCGGTGCAGACCGGGTCTTCTGCTTTATTACTCTTCTTCAGTCTGGGATTTGGATCAATCTGGCAAACACTGAACATTTCACGCTTATTCTTCAGCCTCCTGTTGTTAACAGATGGGGCAGGAAAAATGATTCTTCAACAAAAGGCTTAGATTTAAAACCTTTATTTCCTCCACTTTTAGCTAGGATTTTAAGATATTTTGCTAATGGACATAAAAACAAAAACAGAAGCACTGCGAAAGTCAAGGACGACCTGTCTGTGTGGCAGGGCAGGGTTTGCCAGCGGCGCTGGAGTGCCGACAGCTGTTGCTAACAGCTCTGCTGCACACTAGGCTTTGGGCAATCGCTAGGGGGTTCAGGGTCTGTCTGTCTGTGAGGCTTGCTTTTATTTCATATTGCTAAGTTTAATTTTGTTTTTATGTTTGGTTACACGTGGGGTTAAAATTTAGAGATGGGAGCCGTTCAAAAATAAACTTGGCTTTCATAAAGAGGAAGTGTAGCACCGCAAGAGTTTCCACTTGGATGTCAGACAGCCTTGTTCAGCTCTCAGCTTCACGCCCCTTTCTCCGAGGGACTGTGGCCAAAAGTTTGCTATCGCCACAACAAAATCAGTCCCCACCCCCAGGACTGCCGTAAGGGCTAAATAAGAGGAAAAGTGTAAAGCGCCCAGCACCGGGCTGAGGAAAGGCCTGACAAATGCTGGTGGCACAGAGCGTCCCTGGCTCTGGAACACCTTGCACTTCTGACGCCTGTCCCTTTCTCAGCATTCGGGTCACTTAGCAACCCGAGGAAAGGACAGCTGATCTTGACAGAGAAGACTCATTCACTCCCCCCAGAGCCCGCTGGACCTGAGTAGCACACCCGAACCAGCCCCAGGAGGGTCCCCGAGCTCCCCACGGAGCGCTGCCCTCTCGCCAAAGACCACGGGGGCCTGGACAAACTTACTTTTTACCCAAGGTCCCTTGGACTGTTTCCTGAACAATGAAACCCACGGTTGCCACCCAAATGAACACGATGATGCTGTGATAGGTGTTTTCCATCCCCAAAACCAGGGGCCAGGATTCTGCAGTAGAAGGCAAGGCAAACCCAACGTTCTTAACGTCACACTGACCTTCTGCCTTTGAGACCTGGAAGCCACAGCACTGGCGGACATAAACTCTACTGCCTGCCGCTCCAGATCCAAGGGGATAGGGTGGCCCTCTGGTAGGAATCTGTCTGTTGCCTCCTGGAAGAGAGGAAACCTGGATTCCTACAGAGCTTGAAATGGCCGTTTTAGGCTGAAGAAAGGGGTTGATGAAAATCAACAGCTATTTCAACACAACTGGCTTGACTGGCCCTGTTGGCGTTGCTGGTGCTTGAGGACACCTTTGGCTGGGTTTCAAGGACTCTGCAGACCTCAGAGCACGGACGCTCTGGGCATAACAAGCTTCCCCGAGTGTGCACACGCGCGCCTGGGTGACGCGGGGCTTTCTGGGGCAAGGAGGCAGCACCCGCGGTGCGGCCGCGATGTGCTGAGGTGTTTTAAGTGCCCAGCAGGCGGCACATCTGGGAACGGAGAGCTGTTCTGGCCAACTGAGCCCAACTCTGACTACCGTGAGGGACGCTCCCTGCCCGACACGTCCGCATCTCACAGGCGCGCTGGGGGCCCGGCCTGGGCCAGGGAACACTGAGGAGCAGGTATCTGCACTGGGCGCTCAATCCCCAGGGAGCGAACTCTGAAAAAGCACCAGCTCTCGCCGCCCGCAGCCGGAGGAGCACCTGGAGAAAGCCCGCTTACTTTGCTCGCCGGCTTCTCCAGAATTCTCACAGACGTGTCAGCCGGTTTCCCCTTCTTGGATGGCGTTCTCTTGATCTTGGGCGAGTGGAACTTGTCCATCAGCTTCATGGTGAAGGAGGAGAGATGGGAGCGCTGAGAGTCTGAAAACAAAGAGGGTGCTGGCTGTTAGAGGCGGGGCGGGAACCTCGGGGGCCTTTCCTGGAAAGGAGCATCGTCCCAACACAAACCTTCCCCCAGCTGTTCGGAGTTACAAGGAAAGGTTACACGGATTCCTTAAAACATGACTGCATGTTTCAAGCCTTGTAATTTCTGTCTCTAGGGTAGGTTGTTCAGAATTGTGGCAAGGTCGGTCAAGATAAGGACTGAAAAAAACCAGGCAAATATTCCCAAGTATCCTTATGGAGTTCGTACGGTGATCTAACCAAAGTCCAAGGGCGCTGGCCAGCAGAAGGGGCCCCAAAGCAGAGCCACAGCAGTGCCGGGGGCGAGGGCTGGCAAGCACGGCCCTTTTCAATCCACCTCTTCCCTCCCTGTTCGGCTTAGGGGCTGTGGCCTGTAACAAGTGACTTCGGCGAGGCCTCGGAGTGGGCAGTGGGGACTGAAATAGAACTAAGGAGCTCGAAACCCTCCGGGACACAGTGGAAGACCAGGCGGAGCCCCCGAGGTCGGGCACAGTCCGCAGCGAGTCTGCGTGCCGAGGAGGACCCAAACGCTGAGGCCACTTAATAAGATAGTTTCGGGCCCTGCAAAGTGCTAGGATAAACGGCGAGACGAAGGAAGGCTGCTCGGTGGGTTTTCATTTTAAATGGCTTCATTGAAATATAAGTCACATGTACACAGCTGACTCATCCAAAGCGGAGTTCAACATCTTTGAAGTAATTCACCGGGTTGTATAACCATTACCAGATTTTAATTTTAGAACATTTTGCTCCCTACCAAAACGCCCTGGCCAGGGTGCCTCAGCTGGTTGGGTGCCGTCCTGTAGACCAAAAGGTCACAGGTTCAAATCCCAGTCCTGGCACATGCCTCGGTTGCAGGTTTGGTCCTCCACTGGGGCACACGCAGGATGCAACCGATTGATGTTTCTTTCTTACATCAATGTTTCTCTCCCTCTTTTTGTCCCTCCCTTCCCCTCTCTCTGGAATCAATAAAAGAAAGAAAAATTGTTTAAACCTCATACTTTCTAGCAGTCCCTCTCCATCCCTCCTCATTCCCCTTGGTTTTAGGAAACCACTGGTCTACTTTCTGTCTCTATAGGTTTTCCTATTCTGGACATTTCGAATAAATGAAATTACGCGGTGTG
Source organism: Mormoops blainvillei (assembly GCA_004026545.1). Lineage (NCBI taxonomy): Eukaryota > Metazoa > Chordata > Mammalia > Chiroptera > Mormoopidae > Mormoops > Mormoops blainvillei. Next base: position 115,967 of record PVJD01003954.1, on the reverse strand, counting down.
GGGTCCTTTGTGACTGGCTTCTTTCACATCTCTGGCTTGGCTGGCCCTTACTTGCCACAGTCATTCCTGGGCTCCCAAACCGAGGCCGCGTGACTCTCGCTGCCCGCGGCCCTGACTCTTCTCCTTCCCACCCCAGCAGGGTGGGGCCTCGAAACCGTTTAAACTTCCTTCTTTACACTTCGAAATGGTGTGCCTGGTCTCATCAATCACATGGTGGTGAAGAGGGCGAGCTCTGCAGTCACAGTGTTTGGGTTAAATACTCTAGCCCCCTCTAAGACTCGGGGTTCCTTGTCTGGAAAATGGTGCTGGTAACACTGTTCTCGATGGCTAATGTGACGCAGATCTGACGGGAGGCTGCCTGTGGGGGATGCGATCAGGTTCCCCCCGAGTGCGGGCACAGGCGCCTGCTCAGGATGGGGAGCCCCCCTAACTCACGCTGCAACTTGGGCGGGAAGCAAGGCTGACAGGGCGCTGGATTCTTGTTTGCCCGCTGCGCACAGGTCTGCATCAGGCTACCCTGCTGCCGGGCCCGAGGGCCTTACTGATGCCTTGTCCTCTTCCTTTGGCACTGACCAGAGTCTCCATCGGCCTCGGCCGGTTCCTCTGCTTCCCTCTCCGGTGCCTCCTTTTGCGCTGCCACCATCGCTGCCCCCCCCCCCCCCCCCCCCCCCCCCCCCCCCCCCCCCCCCCCCCCCCCCCCCCCCCCCCCCCCCCCTTCTGAGACTGGCCTCAGCAGCCTGGAAGTCACAGCGCATCCCTCTCCAGGCAGGTTCCCAAGTCAGATGGGATGCTAGAGCCATGGACTGATCCGTGACTTCCGTCCTGGCAAGTAAGACTGAAAGCAGGGTGAAAAAGCAGACACAAATGGGGAAGTCTAGGCAGGATGCACGGCTTCTCTGCTCTGCTTTGGTGGTCAAAGATCTCCAGAGACAGGGCTGGGCAAGCCGACTTCCACCTCCTGCAGCCTGAGAAGAGCCGCTATACCGCAGGCGTGGGGCTGGGGGGCTGGCCAGGTTCACACCTCTGCCATCACAGCCCCGGGCGGAAGTAGGGTAGGCAAGCAAGGTGTGGGGGCCCAAAAGGGCCTCTCAGGTTCCCGCACGTGCAGGGCTGGACCTGATCACGACCCAGGGCCAGCGAAGGTCCTCTCCCTGAGAGCAAATGAACCCAGGCGCCGATCACAGCGTTCCCTCTGCTCTGCCACCGACAGCTTGTGATTGTGTCTTGGGGCACAGCTGGGACTCAATATCAGTTTTTAAAGAAAGTGCTGGCTCTACCGATAAATCTCTCAGAGCACGTAAAAGCCTCGTGACAGCCGGCTCCACACGGCGCGACACATCACGTGGAGTAAGCAGGTTCTTTCTCACGACAACCAATGTCAACTCTGCAAATCGAGGGCAGCACTAGCCAGGGCAGATTTTGACTTGGAGGCTACTCGTCACCTTTTCCTTGAGACAACGGGTTAGCAACGCAGCTTACAGGTGACTCACAAGGCCACTGGAACGTGGGACGCATCTAAGTGCTGATAAAGCACAACGAGGACCAGTGACAGGAGCGACAGAAGGCAGCTCTCAGGGTATCACGCACGCACACGCACTCTTCCTGGTCCTCCTCTCACGTCCTCGGCCCCCGTGCGCACCTGCCACCGGGGCAGAGGGCGATGCCCGAGACGCCGCCACCCTCTGCAGAGGGTCGGGTGGGCTTTGCCACCCACTCTCGCGTTGTTCCCTGACTGCTCCCTTGGGAAGCTACGCTGCAGATTTTGTGTGCGCATCTTCAGGGAATTTCTAGTATTGAAATTAAAACCAAATCCTGGAAGATTTCATCCATCCGTACCCAGGTGCTCCTCAACTTAAAACTGGGTCACATCCCAATAAACCGACACCAGGCACTCATGATTCTCATTTTTGCGCTGATCATCCCTCACTTCTTGTGCCCCTTTATACCTCCAGGCGACTTAACGTGTAGGTCTGTGGACTGCATGTGCCTGGTAGTGTTTGGAAATATTCTCACGCTCCTGTGTGTTCACTCCGTAGAAGGTCTGACGTCAGCCCTGCCGACGCGGCGTAAGTGCTTCTACCCTCAGTGCCGTGGCATGCCACACGTCCCATTGATACGGCCTTCACTCATCCGCCCTCCTGCCAGCAGGCATTTGTTTCCAACTTTTCTAGACAACGCCGCCACGAGCCCTCTGACACGTGCCTCTGGGAACACACGTGAGACTTTTCTCTGCCTAGAGCTGCTGCACAGCAGAGTATCTAATTACTGTATTTGACTTTATGGGCACTGCCAAACGATTCTCCCAAGTGGCGGTGCCGACCTGCAGCCCCACTAGCAGGTCCCCGTGGCTCCACAGCCCCGACTCGTGGGGCTGCCCGGCCTGCCCACGTCTGTGCGGCCGTGCCTAGCCAGAGGGCACGAAGGCCCCCTTCCCAGGGAAGCACCAGAGGGCAGCAGCCTGCCCTGGCCTCTCAGACCTGTGTGTGCAGCTTCAAAGGCCATCGACAGACCTGAAGGAAACGAGGCCTCAGACCGCCGCTCAGGGCGCCATCCACACCACCGAAGGCCGGGCATGCCCAGTGACTGGTCAATCAGCTAATCGTTTCTTCTAGGGAAAGTGTGGCTTCACAATTTCTGTGTGAAAGGCCAGGGTGCCCCTGAGAGCAGGCAGGCTCCGGGGCAGCCACCACAGGATGCTAAGCGGCCATGCAGCTGGGTGCGCCCTCAACATATCCTTCTCGACTTGGAGAGGGATGTCCTCCTTGACCTGGGGAGAAAGAGGATGGGCTGGAGGAGAGGCATGGAGCTCACCGAATGACGTCAACAAAAAACAAAAACACACCAAAGCCAACCAAGTTCTTCCCAAGTAGCCGGCCAGGTGTCAGTATTTCATCCTTACATTTTCCACTCGCCTCTCGGCCAGGCCTAGCTGCCGTCTCCGCCCGCAGCTGACAGGCGTGCATAACAGCTGGCCTTTCAAATGTCACTCGGAACGGCAGCTGGGATCCCAACTTAGCAGTGGTTTATGTCTGGGCTTAATTTCACCCTGGATGGGAGGAGTCTGTAAATATCAACCGCACAAGGCACCACAGAGTCAGGTTCAGGGGGAACAACACTCTGAGGCAATGCCGGTCATGACACACGCCGCAGCTGTCCACTTCTCGTCGCCCACGGCGTGCTGGGTGCGGGGCTGTGGCACCGCTGGGAAGGGCCTCCATCTGTCCAGTCCCGCGCACCTAATCCAGACCCCCCAGAAGAGGCTTGGGGGCCTTAGGGAGAGCTTTTTTCAACATAGAGAGTTCAGGTTTTTACTTCCCTATGATTTTACGGACTGATGTGGAGACGGAGACAAGAGCTGGGCTGAGTGGCTCCTGGGTAAGGTGGGCGGCAGACTGGGCTCTGGGGTCGGGCAGGCTGAGCTTCCGCCTGAGCTCGGCTGCGTCCTTGGACGGACTTTGCTCCTCTCTGAGCCAGAGGCTCCTCCTCTACAGAGCAAGCATCATCCCCTCAGGACCTAATGAGGATGAACCGTCATCCTGTGTGGAAGCATTTGGCCAAGGACCTGATAGGTAGCAAATGCCCGATAAATGACACCCATTACTGGTACCCAATAGCACTGCCAGGCTTCTGCCAACACTTACTAAGGCAAAAGCTAAAAATAACCCCTGCCTGGCAGAATGGGAAGCGCCTGGCGTCTCGTTTGTTCCCAGCTTCCATGTTACGAGACCCTGTCTTACTCAATGTAGAACTATTCATGTTAAAACGGAGGAAAATAATAGTTGGAGTTTTGCAACACCAAAGGCTCTTCTGACATGGAAATCTGTTCATATTATCCATTTGTTCAGAGAGTCTACTGATGGCTATGGCGCCACTGTGGGTGCTGATGGAAATACTACGTGTATTTTTTTTTCTTTTTCAGCAGCAAAAGTAAAACCACCTCATTATAAAAATTCGAGCACTGCAAAAATATATAACATAGCAAAATGACAATCCCTCACAACTGCACAAATGGCAAAGCTGAAGTGTTCTTCCCTTAACGGCACGTGGCCGGCCTTCCGCCACGTGAGGACAGTGGGCGGTCGAGTGGCGTCCGCTGGAAGGCGGGCCACACCACACTCAACCAGGCCCCAAAGCAGGTTTCCCATCTGCTCGTCCCACGGGGCTGAACTGGTGCACACCCTCGGGCTTGCCTCTCGGGGCACCTGTGTAGTGAGCCAGACGCCTGGAAATGGAGCTGTTCGGTCAAAGGCATGAGCACGAGAACCTGGTAAGAGCCCATCCGGCTGCGAGCTGGATGCAGGCCGGTGGGGACCCTGCCAGAGCGTGAGGCTCAGGGTAGAATCCAAAGAGGTGGGGTGAAGAGAGGGGCCAGGCCTCCGAGGCCCTGCCACCCTTGGAAGACACCCGGCTTCACCTTGGATTTGAGGTCAACCTGATAGGGAGCCACCATTTTTGTTTTACTTGCATAACTGGGAAGACTTTAAAGGATTCACAGCGGAACAGACAGTTCACAAAAGAGGATGTCCATGTGGCCAATAAACGAGTGACAAGGTGCTCAACTCCACTGTCCTCGGGAAGTAATAAAACCACCAGGTGACACCACTACGCACACACCGGGCTGGATACAAAGAACAAATGGGAAGCGCTAAGTGTGGCTGTGCATAAGGAACCACGGCACTGTCCACCCTCCGCTGTGGAGAGGGCGAGTCAGACGAGGCCGAACGCACACTGCCACGGTGTCTGGCTGTGTGGCCCCAAGAAAGGCCGTGGGAGCGCATCCTGAGACGCACGCCAGTGGAATCAAGCAGCAGCACCCAACGCCGTGGGCAGGAGAGGATCAGCGCAGAAAGGGGTCCGTGCGGCACCTCGCATGTGGACTCCCGCCTACGTGGCATGACAACAAATAACCGACACCTACACACAACAATGGGAATGAATCTCCCAAGTGCAGAGAGAGGGCAGACAAGAAAAGTATACTTTGTGTGACTCCAGTTCTATAAATTAAAAAACAGGCAAAATTAATCCCCGGTTTTAGGAGTCAAGGTAGTGGTTGTGCTGGGGGGTGGGTGGTAACGGGCAGCGGGCATGGGGGCGTGGGCTACGGTCTGTTTCTTGGTTGGACTCACCTGTGACAAGTCTGCAAGCTGGACCCCTACGACAGATGCGCTTTTCTGATACGTGGTATAACGCGAGTAAAAGCTACAATAAACTAGGCACGGAGGTCTAAGTTTCTTCTAAAAAAGAGCCCACATGAATTTCACATGGGTCAGATTAGCAGATCATTTACAATTTCAGGAAATCCTATTCCGTGAAGTAAACAAATGGATTTACCTATGAAACGGTCCAGAATAAGTACCTTCCAAAAAAACTCTATGTTGAATTTCTCAGGAAGAAGCTGTGGATATCTCAGGACGCTTTCGTTACATTTTTGTAAAAATAATAAAAGCGCTGACATAAATGTAGGTACACTTATGATCTTAAATCTCCAGGAAATAAATGTTTTCTAATATTGTATGGAAAACTCAAAGAACTTACTGTAAATACAATTGTATCCTGGAACTTCTTTGATTCTACCCAAGACTAAGTCAATGTATTTCTGTATTCTACTGATAATAGCAGCTGTTCCTGAAGTCAGTCTAAGAATGAGAAACGACATCCATTCAATGACTGTTCGAACATCCCGTCTGCGCTAGGCCCCACGTCAGTATCAAGGCGCCGTCCCCCGCCGGCGTCCAGGGGAACCCGAGCCAGACGGCTGGACAGACGGCTCTGAGTTAAGGAGGCGGATGGAGGCTGGAGGTACACACTCGGGAGCTGTCGGCATGTAGACGCCACAGGAAGCCCAGAGACGAGATGAGAACCCCAGGGACAGGGACAGCTAGAGAAGAGGTCCAGGCCACTTCGCTGGTGAGTGGTCTCTTTCTGCACACGCGCTCGGGCGATTCTGGCGGGCAGCTCAAACGCGAGTCCAAAGCTGTATTTCCGATGCCCCCCCCCAAACCTGCTGCCCCCCTGTCTTGTAAACAGGAACTCCCCCTGCCAAGGGCGCAGGCCAGAACCCTGGATCCTGCTCTTTTGCCCACGCCCACCATCCAGCCCTTCGGCCCTGTCACTGCTGCCTTGGCAGTACATTCCGGGTCTCAGCGCTTTCACCCCGGTCCAGCCGCTCGTCACTTCTCACCGAAACCACTATAGCCGCTTTCTGACTGGTCTCCCGCTCCTCGGTTTTGTCGTATTCTCGTACGGGCAACCGCAGCGACCCTTACAAAAGGTAAGCCCTGTTATGTGGTCCCGCTGCTCGAAGGCCTCTGGTGGCGTCCACTCTCACGCCAGAGGAAGCACTGCCCTTCTTCACAGGTCCGCGGGCCCCACCAGACTTGCACCCTGCATGTGCCACTCCCACCCCCACCCCCAATCCCACCAGCCCCGCCCCCACACCTTTGGGAGTAAGCCCCTCCACAGGAAACCTGTTCTCTGATATCCCCACGTGGGGAGGCCTGACGAGTGCAAAGCGGCTAGGAGTGGGGGACGGGGGGGGGGGCGGAATTCAGTCTAACCCTGGGACTCGATCACTAGGAAGCCCCTCTGGCTCTCACAGCTTCGTCCTTTAAGCAGGTCTTCATCAGAAGTCAAGGTAATATTTTGGTTCTTTTCTCTTTTAACTGTCTTTTCTTCCAACTTTTAGAATTTGAAGCACAAACGGGGGTCTACTCACCGGTCTCTTGGGACTCTGATGATGCCCAAAGCTTACTCATTTTGGAATCTGGCACTTAGCCCAACAACTGGCACGGTGAAAACACACACTCAGGTGCTCGTTAGTCAGGCGCACACAGACAAAGGCCCAGTGAAGAGATTCTGTAATGGCAGCTGCTACCTCCGACCCACCCCAGAGAGTGGTGTCTGCTCAGCGACGTCAACGGGATGGTTTACACGGGTGTTCACTACGGTCCTCTAAGGAGGGCCAACGCGCGAGTTGGAGACAGCTCAATCAGGAAGTTTCTCTGGTGTGGCGCTTTCGTTTGGGTTACCTGGGGTAACAGAATGCTTGTTGTTTAAGCCACTTCCAGGGGACAGACAAGAGAAAACTTGTACCTTCTTCCTCCTCCTCTAAGTCTCTGGGGAGAGTGGGCCAGTACTGTCCAACACAAACACAACACGAGCCAAATGTAATCTTAAAATATTTTTAATTAACCCAATTTATCCACAATATTATCATCTTAACACGTAACTAAATAAAAACTGAGTGTGAAATTTTACTCATCTTTTTCTTTCGTACTAAGTCTTCAAACTGTGTGCATTTCACACGGGTTGCACGCCTGCCACTGGGCTCACGCACTTCCAGTGCTCTGCAGCGCCAGGCCTGCCCTCAGTGTCCCTGCCGGGGAGGGCGGGGACCTAAGATCAGCTGGGCCGATCTTGTAGTTTCAGGGTTGTGCTGCTGAGGTCTGGGAGGCTGCCCTGCCTCTCCCCAAAAGGGCAGACAGGGCGTGGCTGTGGATGGAGCAGGGGCACCTGCTCACCCTCAGGCGGGGCTCGAGGGCTCAGGACCACGCCCCACGTGAGGTGCTGCAGGCTCTCGCTCTAACCCATACCTGGCACAGGGACAAGCTGGACAACAGACTGAGGGGACGACACTGGGCAGTGGCGTGCAGAGCAGTGTTTCAGCAGAAAACATTTCTGACAATCACAGCTTCCCAACAAAGCAAACTGATCTGCTTCGGTGGCAGGGATCATGGACACATGGTGGCACTGACATCCTATCCGACCGTGGTGGACTGTGTGCAGAGGGAGCGACGCGGACCTCCCCACACGGCCTGGCACAGCCCCATGAACCCCCTCCCACTCCGCCCCCACCTCTAGTGCGAGTGCAGCCCCTTGGGGGGTGTGCTCGGACAGGCCTGCGTCCCAGGGCCTTACTTTTCTCACTGGGCTGTCGTGAGCACGCAATCAAGTGTCCACCTAAAGCCACGGGCACAGCAGGGGCTGTCATCCGTCGCTACACAATGTTTCTGAGATAACTGCCACCTCTTCAGGGGGACGGTTTTTATTTAACATACTATAAAAACAGAGGAGATAATTCACTAAGTGGGCATTCTTATGATTTGAGCACTTTCCCATGTATACTTTAGTAAAAAGAGTTTTATTTTAAGAAAAAAAAAGAACAGACATGAGGAGCAAAGCTGGATTCTTGGTGGCATCGTCTGAGCTGCTAGATCCAGCTGTACCTGAAGCTCAACTGTCTCTTAACTTCCAGCAACGTTAAAAAAAAACAAAAGAATCCAATAACTAAAGTACCTTACAGGATTTAAGCAGAAGACACGGCCTCCAGCAAATACACACCCACATGTGCAGAAGGCATGGAGCTGTCTCCTGGGGAGCGCCCGTCTTCAGGGGGGCTCTGACTGTGCCCGCACGGAGCCTTCCCTCGGCTCCCTATTACAAAACACCCACCTCATAACAGATGCCCTTGAGGAAACGACAAGGAGCCTCTGGGATGGACCACTGCTCCCCCGTGGAGCCCAATTAAGGGGCTCTATCAGTAGCTCCTGGTTTTAAACATCCCATTAGAAGCTGGGTGGGGGGTTCACATGTTATCCCTGATCCTCACACTAACACCAGAAGGGAAGTATTCTTATTAACATTTGACAGATGAGGAAACCAAGTCACAGGGCCCTACCACCACCCCACGTACGTCACACACATGTCACAGACAAGACAGCTGTAGCCCTAACACAGGCCGTGAACCCCTCAAGGACTGCCTGTCCCTGGGGCGGCCCCCTCCCAGGGGAGCATTTCTTTTCTGTTACTGTTTGGAATCGACTTGGAGATTCTCAAAGCCACAGGCTTCATGAACTTCCCGAGACGTGAACCGGTCAGTTCCGCAATTGTATTTCTAGAGACGAGAAGGGCACGGGAGGGAAGTGAGAGTTTCTTCTGGGTTAACATGCCAGTACACTGGGCAGAAAGCTGGCAGGGCCAGAGCTCTGCCCGTCACTCAGGGTCCTGGCTGCAGCGGAAGCGAGTCCGCCCTGACCTTTGTCCTCTAGGTGGGGTTGTTTGGAGCAGCCTCCTTCCCTCAGAGGAACTTGTGCGTTAGGACTGGTGCCAGGTTAGAATTCAAACAATGCTCCCCAAGGGCCACAGAGCATATCTTTAGCATCATGTAAGCAGCAGAGCCGCCCGCGTTGAGGGCAAGAAGCCTGTCTGTTGGGGGTCGGGCAGCGGGAGGCCGCAGGGGACAGCGGCTCTGCAGCCTCAGCTGCGCACAGCGCCGCGCAGGGACCCTGGGAACTCACGACTTGTCAGGCCACCCTCTGAGCTTCCAGAGGAAACGACGTTCTCATCTGTCAGTGGGCACATGCTCACTGATTTATGTCCCAGGCAACAGGGAAGGGGGCTGGGAGCCACAGCCCCCAGCAGCCTGGGACACTGCCGAAAAGCTCCCCGCTCGGCGTGAAGAAAGTGGAGGGACAATGGTCACCTGTAGTCCTTTCCTTTCCATGTCACCTCGGGGGAACAGCACCTCGGATAACGCAAAGCCGGTCCTGTATGGCATCTGCCTTTGCTCATTCATCCGTCCCAGGCATTTGAGTGCTAGGGTCAGAAAGAGGGGACAGCCCCACCCTCCCAGGAGCCCCCACGCTCACAGTCACAGCCAGGGCACACAGCCCCGCTTGGGGAGGATGGCTGGACAGCGGGGGGTCAGTGTGCCGGGGCCCGGGGTCCTTGTGGCCAGGCTGTCCCCAGGGCAGGAGGAAGAGCTGAGCTTCCAGGAACGGCTCCAGGCTGCGGGTGTTTCACATGGGGACCAATGAGGGGCAGCAGAGGCGGTAAACGGGCTGGTTGGGAAATCTCTGAGGACACCGAGGGATCTGGAAATGACCACTTATGCAAAGGCACATTTCTGGCCTCCCAGGCAGGGGGTGAGGTGGCGGAGAGGTGGCCCGTTCTCTTGCCTAATCAAAGGCCACACAGTTTTCTCTGGAACAGAATGAGCCAAGCGTCTTCCTGGCTGCTCGCTGATGAGCGTTTCTTCATGGACCCTGTCCCTCTGCTCCTGTCTCTCGAATGTGTCCATGGCCGGGGGATGTCTATGACATGACATCACGTGTGCCTGTTCAGACGCGCACTGGGAAGAGCCCTGCTCTGCTATGCGCATTCAGAATCAAGTGCTGGTCGAACGCTGTTTCCCCAAGGTTATGGCCAAGGCGGCCCCGGCCACCCACCTCAGAGGGCACGCGTGGCCAGGCGCCAGCGAGTGGTGGGGTTCCTGGCTTCCCTGCAGTGTGAGGGCTAGGAAGGATCTGAGTTTTCTTACAGAGGAAGCCGGGGCTCGGGGAACTGACTCACCGCAGCCTAGGACCGAGGCCTCCAGAACGAAGCCAGGCCAGGGCTCCTTCCTCGGTCACGGCTGAGAAAGTGCCGGCCCAGCCTCAGTCATTGTTTCTCCTCCTCGGGAGACACCGGCAGCGCGCTAAGTGAACATGCGGAGAGGCCCAGAGCGAGAGACAGGCACTCCGGTGCTGGTGACACCCTGCTCTTTGCTTGCAAATTCCTTACAGCCGCAGATAGCTAACCACCCACCAGCGGCTCCCAGGGCCCTTGAAATTCTGGGACTAAAATGTGAAGTCATACTGGTTTACGCAAGGCCAGATCTTCCTTGGCCTAGCGCCTGAACTCCAATGCGTGTGCAGTCGGATGCATGGGTCCCCACGTACAAGGCACTGTACAGGGGACTAAGTGGCATGGGGAGCGGACGGCAGCGGCTACACAGCAGCAGCTGGGACCGTTTCTTGCACAGTGAGTGCCCAGCACCACCCCAGGCGTTTTCTGGCCTCTCTCGTTTAAGACCCACGACGGTCCTCCAAGGTAGGAACACGGAGGCTGATGAGTAAGTGACAGACCCTGAACTGAACCCAGGGAGGCTTCCTGCTCCAGCCACGCCTTCTCCTACAACTTAGTAGGGGAGACACGGCTGAAATAAAGCAGAAAACAGGTTCACAGGAAGGCGGGCCCATGGCCTCTTCTGTCCCTGCAGGGATTTTCTTACACCCCACACCTACAACAAGCCAGGGCCTACGAGAGCAGGGCTCCACGCTCGGTTCTGTCCCCGCCCCAGCTTCCGATGCGGATGGCACATCTTATTCAGCGTAGCCCTCCTCTTCCTCTGTTTAAAGCCAAAGCCTAGCAAATGTGCCATTTATTAGGTGTGTTCACAGCTTTGATCGCCAGGGAGGCAAGTCGCCACACGGGCAGGAGAAAAGGCCAGCACTGCTCGTAAAAGAGAGCCGCCCTCCCGGGGAGCCATCCCAGGGCACGTCTGAGTGCCCCACGCAGCCCGGCCGCACAGCGAGGCCTCCCGGCTGCACCAGCGCCTGGACCACAGCTGCTGCTCATGGCAAAACCTCAGGCAGCCTCCGGCCAAGGGCGCAGGCCGGGTTTAGACACTGGCTCTCAACTGGAGAGGTGGGATTACAGATGAAACCGAGACACTATTTTTAAACAGCCCCCAAAACAACAAGTTACGGGAGAATATATATTTCAGCAATGGCCGAAGTTGCCAGTGTTTGGCTAAAAAGCACTGGAAGGAGGTTTTCTGAAGTCGAAAAGGCCTCCTAGCTCTCATGGAATTTATATCTTTACAGCCTGTGATTAGTAACAAAATGGTCTCTCACATTTGTGTTTTTAAAAGATAGTTCTTCAGTGGTCAGGGCTTAAGACTCCATCTCCTGGATCTTGGACTCAGCCAAATCGCATTTCTCTAACTGCAAATTCTCTCTCTCTCTTGTTCAGAACTCCCCAAACCCATCCCGCCCCAGGGACTACCTTTGGGGAAAGCCCAGTTGCTTTATTCTAGAATCCCCAGAGCAGAAAACGGTGTGTATTTCTCAAGGAGGAATCTCATTTCCCCTTGTTCTCCCTCAGCAGTTGTATTCTTTGAAGTCTCCTAGAATCGAAGTTTTTTTTAAAGGACCAAATGTTCCCCAGAAGGCAGCCCCCTGCCTTTGGTCTGAAGCCCCCCTCTCAGCGTGCCAGGGAGGAAGAGCAAGCACAGGTGGCACCGGGGACAAGGAAGAAGGCAGGGACCTGTCTTCTCCAAGCTGGCTGTTTGGAATCGGAATGTGCTTTCCCATGGAAACAACGGTAAACACCGAAGGCAGGCCCTGGGCCGCCCACTCCTAAGCACGGCTTGGCTGAGCTCCTTCCACCCGCCAGCGCTGGGCATTTGGATCCACAGAGGACCCGTGGCTGGATGGAATGTCGGCTCTGGCCTCAAGTGGTTTATAAGCTACCAAGGAAGGAAAGCCATGCACTCAGGGCTGCACCACAGAGCAGAGCAAGTCAACTGCTGAGCATGAAGGGTTTACTTCCTGAGAGATCCAGGAAAAGTTTATGAAGAGGCCCTAGAGCTGTGAGCTGAGCCAACCTTGCAGGAGCCTCAGTGAACAGTGCAATGGGTGGGGGCCGACCTCGGTGAGCAACGTCATTCCCGAGAGCCAGCAGGCACGCGTGTGGTCTCCTCCTCCCGCTGATCTTTACTGCAAGTCATGGCCCACTGCCAGGTCCCCAGGTCTACTGTGCGGGTTACACACGAGGCAGAACAGAAAATATCAGAACGCACTGCAGGCAGGGAGGCTAAACACTGTTTATGAAACTTGTTTTGGTTACAACCAAGCTGAACTGCTGCAGACCTTTCTCCCTGGGGAGCGTGGGGTGGAGAAGCCTCCTCACTGGGCCACGGAGGAGCTGCCACAGGCCAGGGTCCTGTGGGAGAAATCGAGTGTTCACCCAAAGTCCCCCGGCTGAGCGTCCTGCCCTGGGTCTGAAACTCAGGGTCACGTGCCCACGGGTGGGTCATTGCCAAGACTACTGTTGGCTTTCACATGTGTTTGGGCCATAAACCACAGTAAGAAATGCATTTCTACTATAATCAAGTACATGAAGTCTATCAAAAATCTAAGAGATTTAAATTTGATTTCACTTTTTAACCCATGGAACTGATTTTGCAGCCCAACAGTGTGTTCCTCCTCCCCCGAGCAAGGAGGACGAGCCAGTGAGGGCTGCGCCATGGACGGGGGCATCCACACGACTGGAGCTGGTCAGCATGCCACTCCCCACCCCAACACGGACTGGGCGATGGGGCTCCTGCAGGGGGCAGCCAGGAACCTGGGTTTTAGCTAGTCCTCCACATGACGGTAGCACACTGCTTTAGAAGATGGGGAGGGCGCTGGCCGGTGCGGCTCAGTTGGCTAGAACCCAGCCCTATAGCTGAAAGGCTGCGTGTGCGACCCCCAGTCTGGGTGGACCCGTCCAGGAGCCGATCCTCCATCAGTCCGGGCGCATGTGGGAGGCAGCCAATTGATGCTTCTCTCTCTCCCCTCCTCTCTAAAAACAATGGAAAAATGTCCTCTGGTGAGGATTAAAATAGATAGACAGACAGACAGATACGGTAGATGAGGAGGTGGGGAGGGGCTGACTGTGAGCCCAGCAGAGCCCACTGCACACAAAGCGACGGGCAGGCGACTTTGACAGCACAGGAGTTCTTAGGTCAGAATGCTCCTGACTGGGCCGGGCCGGGGGCGTGAGCACTGCACCCAGCCCAGCCCAGGCCGCACGGGCAGAGCCAGGGGCATGGCACCAGTACCAGCTGCCAGACTCCAACTAACGAGCCACCCAAGCCAGGAAAGGTGGCTGAACCAGGTCTCTTCTCGTACAGAGCTCAGAGCAGGAGTATAAGCCAATAAATATTTCCTGAAGACCTGCTGTGTGCAGAGTGCTGGTGACAAATCTCACTCAGAACTGGTGGACCAAAGGGACCAACCACCACCCTTCCTTACGCTCTGGGCTGTGTTTGTTTGCGTTTGGCTGTAAAGCTGGTTTAGCATCTAACTGTGCTGGAAAAACCGTGGCTCTTGCCATTAAGTAACTGTTCGAAGGCAATGATTCCCAAGCGGGTAGAGAGTGGGCCAACGGCAGGGTGTCTGGTCTGAAAAACCATAGACGAGACAACTATACAGGTTCACGTCTGCAATCAGGAGAAAGCGAGCCTAGACAACACGCTTAGGAGTGACAAGCGGGGGCAGTGGGGTCCGGGCCTGAAGCCAGGGCTGCGTGAAGAGCCGCCAGGCTGCCTAGCTTAGGGGTCCCCCAACTCTGTGCAGGAGCAGGCCCTGAGGCTGGAGGTCCAGTCCTTACTTCACGCGGACCCCGCCCTGGGAATTAACTGTTTCCTTAGTGGAAACTGATAACCACCTTTTACACTGAAGATGAAAACCTTGAATGTTCTAGCCAGGGAGGCAAAATCAGCTGGGAAGGAAAGGAATCTGCCGAGGACCCAGCCTCCTCCGGCACAGCCCTCCCCCAAGGCCTGCCGGTGAGGGGGGCAATGCCATCACACAGCCTGTGCAGGGGCTACGGAACCTTTCCAAGGACAGGGGCCAGCAGGGGAAAGTCCGATGGCTCAACCAAACATTTCTAGGGGCCATCAAGTGACCACACAGAACCCCATGGCTTCATTTTCTCCCAGGAAGTGGGCCCGCTGGGCCCGCGTCAGGACTGAAATCCCCTAGAAGAGGTTTTTATGGCACTCTGCCAGGGACACTGTCCTCTGAGCTAAGGGTGCCTTCCTAACCCACAGCTTCCAAAACAGCTGGTGGGTAAGTTTGAAAAATGCACAAAAGCCAACGGACTCAGTCGGTACATGGGCCCGCCTTCCACAGCACGCGCAGCGCGGGTCTAAGGCCGCCTCCCAAAGTGGCTTTGGTTCCTACCCTCTCCAAACCGAAGTGTCACCATGGAGCAGCACATTTAGCTTCTTTACAATAATATTTTTATATTCTTTGTGGGGGAGGTTGAGAGTGGTGTTTTTAAATTTTTCATCAAAACAAAAACATTAACACAGAACTGTGTGTCCTGAAGCTCGGGGAAAGCCCGGCGGCTCCGAGCAGGGCTTGGCCACTTTCTCCACCTTCACTGGCAAGTGGCGAACAAAACCAGCCAGAGAGAGGCCGGGGCCGAGGTGCTGCCATGGGCAGCTCCCCCGTCCAATGTGGAGCACCGTTTGGCTGTGAAGCTGATCTCTCACCCAAAGGAGTCAGCCTGGGAAGGCTGTGCCTGCCCTCTGCGCCCGCACCTCTGCGCCCGCGAATGGGCCGATGCGCCGGGGGCCTCTCCCCCGGGTACAAAGGCACCTAGAGTTTCACACCTGGTTCAGGAATAAACTGTTCGCCTGCATGATGCCCACTGCCCCCCCACTCCGCATCACAGCCTCCCCATACCGGCTGCCAGTTCATTAAGAACGTACTGTCCAGCCTGATTGGCAGGCGTTATTTTAGTGGCCATTTTACCCATAAAGAAACTAAGGCTCAGAGAAAGTGACTGGGCCAAAGTCCCCAGCAACTAGGGGTCAGCCTGAACGCAGACTGCTCACGCAGGCCACCAGCTTACTCTCTCAACGGTGACATCAGACTGTCCTCAAGTGTCACCAGGGGCCATGCTTCTCAGAGTCGAAGGTGCTGGGAAGGTGGCGCCAGGTGACTGTGTCAGTAGCACAATGGACAGAAAGTGAGAGAGAGGAGGGTGAGCAGGAAACGCCTACGGCAACCTCCTTCTACCCAAACTCAACAGCTTCTGCTCCAAGCCAGGCTGCCCACAGGGGTTCTTACCACCTCACCCAGAGGAAGGAGCGGGGCTGAGAGTAACAGAACGGCCGGCTCCAGGGGTCTGTCGGCCTCAGTGCCTTCGCAGCAGGACGGACGGCACCTGTGCAGGCTCCCCTGCAGGCGGTGTCCCAGCCACAGCTGGTGGAGCACGAGGGCTGTGCTAAGATCTCCAAGGCAGCCTAGAGGCTCCAGGGACGCAAGTGGAACTTTCCTCTTTAACCACGATCTTCCTCCAAAATTTACTGCACTTTGAAAAAGGAGGTGTTTGCATATAAGCAGAGATGCAAGGTGTCAGAAATAAAATGTTACTGTGTGCACTGATGAAAGAGACAGGTTACGTCTGTCCAATTAAAATACGTACAGAACATCAACTGGAAATTTTCTAGAAGGAAAATTTTCTAAAAGAATAACAGATAACCTTTCTTTCCTCCTAAAACTATTTTAGTGATTCAGTGCTCACAAATCTTGAATGTTATTCTAGGCACAAAGTAAACACCAAGTGACATTTTTAGCAGTCCATTTTGCTTCAGGAGGTATACACAGGAAATGCAAAAGCAAAAACAAAAGCTAAAATGCTCTACCCTAAGAGGAAAAACGCAACCAAAACACCGTAACATTAAAAACAGAACTAAACTTAGCTTCCCCCTTACACCTCAGGCTCTTGCTAACGGCATCTGCCAAAGACCTTCTCCTCTCCACTCTGTCCAAGCGGCCAGGAGGGCAAGGACAAAGGAACACGGCCAAAAGGCAAACAAGCTGCAGTTCACACTCGCTGCAGAAAAGCGTGGGTCCGCACCCTCCCTGCCCCCCTCCCCCCACATTCCAGGTTAGAAGGAAACTCCTCAGTCAAAATTACAGCACGGGACTCGACCCTTTCGAGCAGAAGAATTCAGAGTTTGCACCCAGGGCACAGCTTAGTTAAAATGTGCACCTAATTGTGAACATAACCCACTCACAGCTGCTGCTACTTGGAAGCAGGGTCAAAGCAAAGCGCAGGACTAATGTGCAGAGTTTCAAAGCAATTCTTTCCTTAATGGTAAGTGTCTATTTAGGCAACACTGAAACATAACAAATAAGGCAGTTTAAAAGAGAACAGACTCAGAAGCATAGAACACAGGATTACTGCAATTTAGCTATGGCCATTTGGTTCTGAGTTTCCTACTAGCAAAAGTGAAAAGGTAAACAAGATGTGCTAATTTTGACATCCAACCAAAAAAAGTATGAACCCAACAGAAGAGGGAAACTTTTTCCGGTATAGCATTCTAGAAGGAATTTCAAGGAGGATGTAAAGTAACACCAACAGAAGAGGGAAACTTTTTCCGGTATAGCATTCTAGAAGGAATTTCAAGGAGGATATAAAGTAACACTGTGAACTGGGTCTTCAATTTTAGTTTTACAAGCTCTACAATGTTCTTCGGATAACCATTTAATATTGTTGTCTATTTTAACAAATCAATAGCCCAATAACTTTATATAGTGATGGCATTTCTTAGGGAATCTAAGCTACTAATACAGCCTGGGGTGTTGTTTTCAGGAGCTCCAACTTAACACAAATAACCCTTAAAGAACTTAATGGAAATATGGTTTTCCCCCACCCATTCTTGGGCAGAAATGAGATGTCAGTCACGTCAACACTGAGCTCTGAGGTCTAACAGCAGTGTGGTTAAAGCACTGATGACTAAGGCCTGACACAAGTCCGTCCCCACAGGGACTGTCAGCACTGCTGGCACTGGCAGCGACTGAGGGTACAAAAGCAGTACCTGGAGGCCAACCTGGCGGTGGGGAGAACCAGGCAGCCCACTTCCTCCTCAGAGAATTTTGCTTCAAGGAGCCCAACATTCAAACGGCCAAGGTCACGTGGGGAGGCTGCAGGCTGGGTTTTACCGTCCCCAGCTTTGTACAAGAGCGGGAGCCGGTCTGGGAGGGCGGAACGAGACGAAAGAGCGCAGCAGGCACAGACAGATCAGAAAGCCAGGGACTCCCTCCCCCGGGAGACGTCGCACGGAGGGGCGAGGACGCCCCCAGCCAAAATGGGGACCTCACCACTGACAGGGATGCAGGCCGCTGCAGGGAGGGTGGGTCAGAGAGTCTGACCCACCAAGGTCCTGGGTGCTGACGTGTCCTGGGGCCAGTCAGAAAGGGAGTGGGTGGCACGTTCCGCAGTGGGCGGGCAGGGACAGGGCGGCAGGCCAACTGCATCCGCTGCTAACTAGTCCAGGAAACTCAGATAGTTAGTTTAACACCCTTGTTGGTAAAACCGAGACAAACAACAGTGCCACCAACAAAGGGTTGTGGTGAGTGATCGGTAAGCGAATGTGTATTTGCCCGAGAAGCGAGCTCTTTTTACACAAGTAGCCATGTCGGACAGGGGCCCTCCATCTGCCAACCTCTTCTGCTCGGTCACAAAACCAACACCCAGTGACATTTTCAGCAACCCGCGCCGTTTCAGGGGAAAACGTGGGGCGTGCAAACACAAAAGCGAGACCTGAAATGCTCTACCCTCAGAGGAAAGACCTTCTGGACCTTCTCTGATGTGGCCTTTAAAAGTCCGGGGGAGCCACTGCACACACACTTCTTCATTTCTGTGCTACACATAGGTTTTTTCTGAACCGCTCGAGCGTGGGCTTCCCATGGGATGGCGTGTCCCCAAGCCCACACTGAGTGGTTCCTGGGAAGAGGGGTGCTGGTGATGTCGCCGCAGGGCAGTCATCAACATCATTCCCGTTAATGCTGACGCCGTGCTTTTAGTTAAGCTCCCATTACTATTCCAATTTTGTCCAGTGGCCTGACCACCGAAGGACAACTTTTGAGGGGCAAGAAACCTACTGCAGATTCCCAGGGTTAGCCTGGATTTTCGTAACGGTAACTACAAACCAACAAACACTGGTGTAAACTCCTCACGCTTCATACTAGTGTTCTGTTGCCATGTAACAGAAACACGTGCATGGACTATTCCGCAGTCCCCGGGGCCAGGGGCCAGGTACGGCGGCGGTGGGGGCTCGGCAAGGCTGCGCCAAGGCGCTGGCGGGGTCGCGGACCCACGTGGAGGCTGGACCACGGGAGGGAAGGGTTCGCGGCCAAGCTCCCTCACGTGGTTGGCAGCATCAGTGTCCTTGCGGCTGCACGAGGGAGGGCCCTGGCACCTTGCTGATCACAAGCTGGGAGCTGCCTGGGGCCGCCGGACGCAGGGGGCATCTTCCTCTGCCATAGCTGCCAGGGAGACCATCTGCAGAGGGCGGCGCCAGCAAGGCAGGCTGACCTCCCAACCCACAGGCCGCGAGTGGCAGCCCACCACCTTTGCCATGTCCACCCGGCAGAAGTGAGCCAAGGGCCTGTCCACGCTCAGGGACTGGACAAAGCGGTGCGCACCAGGGGACGGCAACCATGAGGCCACCTGGAAGTCTGTCTGCCGCGTGCTTACGGCTCCAATACAACTATCAAATCAAATCAGGTTTATAGTTCAATGCAAGTAAAGGGAAACCTCCCAAACACGCAGCTGAACAACCCTGGTTGGACACAGGGAGATGGTGCTTCCTGAGGCTGCACCACCCGCTCCAGTGCCGGCGCGGCGGCTGGATGGCGTCTGAGGTTCAGGATGCCCAACTGCACGCCAACTGCTCTTAGCACTTTTCTCTGCTGAAGTCGCTGCGACGCCACCTTAGCGTTCAGGTCCCGAGAAGCACCACCCGCATGTTAGGTTGTCAGCCAACGGCTGGAGCACAAAGGGCACATGCCGACTGCATGGACCTCGGACAGAGTCACTGGTGCACATGGGAAACAGACACAGACGGGAAGGGGAAGTGAAAGGGAGGATGGGTATTTTAGGTAAATCACTGTCCCTGTCCGGTCCTGAGCAGCTGGTCCCAGGTGAAAGGAGGCAGGAGAGGTGAGGCGCCACCTCCTCCGTCCGTGCTGTCATGTGCACGTCTCACTTCACTAACAAGGTTCTGCTATTTAAAGATAACGATTTTCTTTCTACAACACGATGCCTAAATATAAAACTAATTCCCATGTTTCCTCTGAAGCAGGGGTCGGCAAACTTTTTCCTTAAAGGGCAAGAGAGTAAATACTTGCAGCTTTATGGGGCACGGTCTCTGCTAAAACTACCCAGCTCTGCCCTCGTCGTGGGGAGGCAGCAGAGTCGACATGTCCCTGATGGGTGTGGCCGGGTTCCAATAAAACTTCATTTACAAAAACAGGGAGCCAAGTGGACCAGACCCTTGGGTAGTGGTTTGCAAACCCTGCTGTAAAGAAACAGTGTTCTGTTTCAACGCTGAAAGTCTGACAGACTTTGTTGGCGTCCAATAAAAGTTTTCAAAGGTAATTCTGACCACGCAGCAGAGCTGAGTGCGCCGTCAGCACTGGAGAGAGCCTAACACGTTTACTGTACGGCTCCTCACAGGAAACAGCCGATGACCCCTCACGCGGACCGTCTACGACAGAGGACTTGAGATTTCAAGGGTAATTCTGACCACATGTGATGTTTAGGCCCTGACTTCAGAAACTAACCCCCAGGCGAGCAACTCCGCTGAAAGAGGTGCTCAGAGATCGGTAGCTATGAGTACGTTACCGTCAACCACGGAGCAATGACCGGCCTGTCACAACCCGGGCGGAGAGAAACTAACAGCACCCTGCCTGTGAGCGGGTGCCTGAGAGACGGACCCAGTGAATGGGTGGCGAGATGGGTGAGAAGCCCTGCAAGGACACATCCTGCACGGAGCAACCACGAAGTGTAAGAAAATCTTAAATGGATGATTTAGTGACATGCACGAGACGACATGTGAACTGTCCACGATTACAATCGCAGCTGAAACGTGGGAGTGCTGACGCTGCCCGACACTCGCTCCCGCTCTCCGCACACGCGAGGAGGGGCTGCCATGGTCAGTGGCCTCCGTGTCGCAGATGAGCACACTGGGGCTGGCCGAGTCAGCCATTCCCCCGGGCTGCACGGCAAGCTGGCGGAAGACCACTTACTCTTACGGCGAAGCACGTGAGCATGAAGGACCGCTCTGCTCCCTGGGCTCGCCCCGAGCACCAGTTGGCTGACAACCAAGCAGACGGGCAGGGGCACCCCCACCCAGCTCGCGGCGACCCCAGCCCAGGGACCCTAGGGATGGGCGAAGTTCCTGGGCTCCCTGCTGGCCAGCTACGGCCTGGCTTAACCGAATTACTCACTCGCCTCCTCCCTCTGTCCAGACAGGTTTGAAAACCATTTCCGCCGCAGCCTTCGCTTGGCAACCAGCTTTCTTCTGCTGCTGCGAAATCAGCAGCCAGGCCGCCCACCGCTCCAGCCGCCTTCCCAGTGAGCTGAGTGCAGGGCAGCGGCTTGAGCCCCGGTGCCAACAGGCTCGGACACTGGGAGGGTAAGAGGAAACCAAACGCAGGGCTGTCGGACACACACGGAGGTCAGGGTCCGGGACACACTGCAGGTCACAGCACACGGCCGGGGGGCTCTAGGTCAAGGGTTTCCTACGTGGACATAGGCAGACCTCGCTCTCCGAGGGGTCTCTGCAGAGGCTCCACGCGTCCACTCGCCCACTCGTCTCAGGTGCGCGAGCCTGAGGTGAACTGACTTGCCCAAGGCTACACGGCCAGTGGCAGAGCTGAAGTTCCGGATGCTAATGCTAATTTTTCTGCTTTTTGGGCTCTGCTCTCAGACTGCTTGAAGTCCAGCGGGCTGAGGCGCCTGATGGTGACCACAACAGGTCTGAAGGGAGGGAAAGGCTGAGCAGGGTGGGCTAACCGTGGACTAGAGGCGGGGCGTCCCCACGTCAGGGACAGAAGCCAGAGGCAGCAATGAGGGCAGGCCCAGGAAGTCAGAGGCCTGGGGGCAAAGGTGGCTTGGAGGGCGCCCTGCAGACGGCGGCGACTTTCTGGACAGGCTGCCTCGAGGAACAGGGACATCCACTGACCCAGGACAACCAGAAAGACTATCGAAGGCAACGACAGTCCAAATGAGAGTGGAGACGTGAACCTGTGTCAATAAAGGTCCTAACCACATACAACGGGATGCTAATCAAGACAGCGCCCAACCCTTCCACAAAACACGCCAACCACACAGGACAACCGCCCCCTTCGGTCCGTTCTAATGACGAGACTCCGTCTCCAAGAATGAGATTCCCCTGCCTAACAAGAAAACAGAGGAGGTGGCACCGTGGTCTGCTCTTACAAACAACACTGTCGGGAAGGTGGGACAGAGAAAGGAATCCGGACATCAGAGAGACCAAGGTTTGGGTCCCAGCTCTGCCCCTTACTAGCTGTGTGATCTTGCGCAAGTCATAGGACCCCCACTGAGCCCATCGGTGAAATGACGGTAAGACTACCTACCAGACAGGGCTCCCGCGAGGGCAGGCGCGAGCTGCCCGGCTCACGGACAGCGGAGGCAGAGCATTTGCACAAGCGGCCAAAGTGGCGTCCCGCCTGGACCCACGTGTCTTCACCCAGGGACTTCAGGCGCCTTCCTGGAGTCCGGGCTGGCTTGGGGTTTGCCTCCACCAGTGAAAGGGGGAAAAGGTGGCACGGCGTCAGTTCTGACCCTGGGATTCAGAAGGCCACGCATGCCGCACGCTCCAGGCAGCCTGCCAGCTACCAGGAGGGACCCAGGCCAACCTGCTGGAGGCTGGGGACGAGCCCTCCCAGCGCTGACTGCAGGCACACGAGGGACACCAGCCTAAACCGCCACCTGCAGAAGCAGGAACTGAATAACTGCTGCTGTTCTGAGTCACTAAGTACTGGGGGGACTTGTCTCCTGCGGCAGGCCTCAGACCCGGCCAGTCCTTCTGGGGTGTTCCTGCTCAGGCAGCTGCAGCCCTCTCCTCCCACTCCTCGCAGCTGGGCAGCCCCAGCCCTGGGCCCCCTGGGCCCCTCTGAGCCTCTCCTCTACATGACGCCTGTCATCCCACACACTAGATAGTCACGGGTTTACATACACGTTATAACCTTGGGAGGCCCGCGATGTCTCAGTTCTTCATTAGGTGGCCTCCTGTGCCTCGCGCAGCCATGAGACCAGCGTGGCTGCTGAGGCGGAGACTCAGGGAGACCGCTAAGAAGTGAGGGCCGCAGTAGCAGATCGTGTGGGCCCTGTGGCTGACGGATGGGAGTGTGGAGGCGGAGCCGGTGGGGTGTGCAGCGGGGCTGGTGGGGGCTACAGGAGGGAAAGAGGTGGGAAGACGTGTTCTGGCCGGAGTACCCTGGTGGTTGTGACATAGGACCCAGTCAATAAACATTTCCTGAGGGAACGAGCATCCACCTATCAATGACTGACTGACTACAGGGTGCTTTCGTGCGGTGTCCCATTCAACGGTACGGGAGGACTATTTAAGGCCTCTGTGTTCGCTAGTACTGGGTTCTTCAGCCCTCCCGTCACCTGTCTTCTCCTCGCTGCAGTGAAGGGAAATGGGCCTGAACGTGTGTGCGCTAGGCTGGACTCCAGAAGGCTCAGCTAAGTCATCCCAGTTATAAAAGGGAGGCGGCTGGACGACGTCCCCTTCTGGTCTGAACATGTGGAGCTGCTCCCGGTAGCCGGGGGGTACTGGTGGGCACTGGCTTCTGAGTTCCAGA
This sequence comes from Mormoops blainvillei, assembly GCA_004026545.1. Taxonomy (NCBI): domain Eukaryota; kingdom Metazoa; phylum Chordata; class Mammalia; order Chiroptera; family Mormoopidae; genus Mormoops; species Mormoops blainvillei. The sequence goes on along the minus strand of PVJD01003954.1, from coordinate 92,745 downwards.
GCAGCGACGACAGCAGAGCTGCCTGAGCCAGGACGGCGCCGTAGCCCAGGCTGGGCAAACCTCTGCCCACAGACGAAACACTGCCAGCCTCCCGGCAGCTCGTGCCGGCTGCCTGTTGACAGCCTGCGGGCGAAGGATGGTTTTCGCAGTTCTACGTGGTTTCATTTTAGCTGCTTATACACACACCTGCGTAACGGCCTGGGTGGTGCCTCCTGGCCCTGCGGCACCTGCAATGCTCGCTGTCTGGCACTTTCAAAGGGTTGCCCACTGCTGACACAGATGAGCCGTCCCGGGGCGAATTCCTCAACTGTGGCCTACAAGGTTTCCAGAAACAGTCACCTGGCTGTTGCAGCATGAAATGACTTCCGAAATCGAGTGCCCTAAAAGCAATCGCCAAAAGGTAATTACAGAAAGGGCGGCCGCTGGCCGTTGCTGCTGCCTCCAAACAACGGTGACATCCTCCGTGCAGCTGGGAAAGGGACGGCCAGACACAAAAGTGTATTTTATGCGCGTTCCCAGGGTAAAACATCCTAAAGCCAATGGTGAGGCATAGATATTGTTCTAAATTTGGAAATATCTGATGACAAAGTGACGTTTCCTTCCCTTTTCTTACCCACGCCCAAAACAACACCCCGCATGTCTCACGAGAAAAATTCCTTCACATTTACGGTTTCCATTTCCTACATCTGATCTTTCACTTAACAAAAAACCAGCTCAGGGAGCCCTCAAAGTGCACCAGTGTTGTATAATTACCTCATATGGTATGGTGTCATGTTACATGATAGCTACATGTAATGTGTACTCTATTGTACACGTGGTATACCGACCGTACATTCTACAATATGCAAACACACATGTATAAAATACACGACTGTCATGTACACAGCATGCTGGGCTCTTTTGTGTTACCGGCGCCTGCCTCATTGCGTCACTGTTACTTTACTCCCCTCCCGCAGGACACGCCGAGTCACAGACTAGCTGTGGGACATCAGGCAAGTCACTTTACTTCTCTAAGTCTCAATTTCCTCATTGGTAAAATCAGGGAGCAATTTTAGAAGACTTTTACTGTACCCCTCTAGCTCAAGACTGTGATTCTATAAGGACGTTAAATAGCCTTTGCTCTGAAAGCCTCTCTGACCTTGCAACCTATTGACGGTCACACGCAGACATGGCTCCGACCTCATGACCAGGTGCAGACGCGGTCTTTGTCCACACATGCACCTGAACACGCTGATGCCCCGCACCTGTCTACTCCACTGCCCTTGCAGCGAGCTATTAATGGTGGGGTATCCATGTCAGCAACAACGGAGCTGGCGCCCCCATTCACGTACAAGAAGTTGGGGAAAACGGTAGCGAGTCGGCGAAGAGGAAGCGTTGGGTCATTAGTCACATCAGGTGGTTAGTCACGCTGCCTAACAGTGAGCATTACACTAACGATGTTAATAAGACTTCTGGGCTCACTCTGTCCCCTTCGTGTGAGAAAATGGAAGTACTTAATAACCCTTGTTCCCTGGCAGGTAGAAGACGGACGGTATGGCGGGAAGAGGGTGTCCTCGAATACAGTCTCATGCCTCTTTTCTAGGAAAGTCAGCACTCGAATGGGATGGAGCCAAGTCCAATGCATGGGACTGTGAGAAAAATATTCTAAAACAAAAACAGATTAGAAAAATAGAAAAACTAAAAACTGATAAGGGCTTTTGAGCTTCCTGTGCCCTTTCTCTGCGTCCCATGCCATCAAAATCATCACAATGGAATTAATAAATACAGTTTAAGTTTTACAAGATAAACAATTTCAAAATGATATAACACTCCACACTGCTACAGTGCTCTTGGAAACCAGTGTGGCAAGAGCCTTAGGGCTCTTACTGTGTTTCTGGACTGGAAAGTCGGCACTGGGAACACACACCGAAGGAAATCCTTCAGCGGAGTCACAAATACAGACGAGAAAAGCTGTGTGCTGTCGCTGTACCTATAGCAGCACACAGGGGAGACACCCCCACGCCTGGTCGCAGGGGAATGACCGAGTAAGTTGTGGAGCGCCAACGTGACGGACTGCCACAGTCATCGTGGTAGCTCTGAGCCACAGCAAGGCATGAAATCAAAGAAGAAATGATCTGCGCGTGATTCCAAGTCTATGAAAAGCATACGCACACAGCCTGCGCTCTGGGGAGGTTAACGCCAACGGCCAGTACTTCTGCTCACTCGGCTTTAGGGTTTTGAGATTCAGACACTCGACATGCATTTTCTTCTTAGCATTTTGTTGGTATTTCCCAACTTTTTCTTTAATAATGCAACATTTTTTCTAACTACAATAAAATGCAATTTCTCTGTATTTAACCTAAAAATAACAACAAACGCTCACTGAATGCTTACTCTGTGTGAGGCACTGTTCTAAGCACTTCACACGACCCCATGAGATACTGTTTACAGATGGGGAAACTGAGGCCCAGAGTTTAAGTAACTCGCCCAAGATCGGCCGACTAGAAAGTGGAAGCAAAGGTGCGAGTGCCGCCCCCGGGGCTCTAGAGGCCATGCCCTGACCCACTGTGCGGTCATGACAGGCTGTTTCAGCGCTGCGTGCTCAGAATGGGAAACAGGTTGTCCGGGTGAGTTCGATATTCTTGGCTAACTAGCAGTAGTTCAATTATATCTGCTCCTGTAAGAACCATTTTCCGAGAAATTCACCATAAAAAGCCCCCGTGACCATAGCACTCAGAAGAACTGATGCCGTCTGCAGACACTGAACACCCGGGGCGCTTGCAGATGTGAGCGGCAGTGGCCAGAGCTGAGGGTCACCGAGGCACGGCCTGCAAAGGCACCTCTGAAGTGAGGCATGTGGTCCCTTCAACGGAGGGGAGGAAGCAGAGCTAACCGGATGCACATGGCTAGCTGGGGCTGGGGCGGGGCCATGCCCAGCAAATCCAGGGTTCTTTCTGTTACGCAATGTACAATAAGAATTATCTGAGTGCTTACCGTATGTTCAGAGCTATGACCCCTTCACATAAATTATCTCATTTAATTCTTGCAACGGTCCCTTGAGATGGGTGTTATTGTTAATACCACGCAGAGACCAGGAAACAGGCTTGCCGGTGTGAAGCCCTGTGGCTTGCCTCGCCCAGCTAGAAGGCCCTGAGCTGGGCAGCTGGAGCCCAGCACCTAGCCCCTGCACTTTCTGGAGCACTGCCTGAGAGCCCGATTCCAGACACCACTGCGGCCCCAGAGCAATGGAATACAGACCAGAAAGTGGCTGGCGGGGGGCCGGCTCTGGCGTTGGCCAGGAAAGCCATCATGTTAATTACCTGGCGCTCAGGAGGCCCCAGATGCTTCTCTACCACTGAGCCTGCAGAGGCAAGTCTAAACACCGCTGCGGACTGGAACCCAAACCACCGCACATCTGCCCCTGTGCGCAGGAACAAAGGAGCTTGTGGAAATTATGCAAATCCTTGACTCTCAACACCCCACCCAGCCAGCCAATCTCCTTCCCAGCACTGCCGACCCCAAAGTCAGCCCCAGCCTAGCCCTGGAGAGACACTTTCCACAGTCAGCCCTTCCACCAAGGGTGTTAATTTGCTTACCTCACACCCAACTGTGTACAAACATGCAAATCATTAACATTTCCATTTAACAGGCTGATATGCCCTGGAGCTGCTGGGATTTCTGAAGGAGATAACAATTCAATTTGCAATCACTGCTGCAATTTTTAATTCCAAGGAAACGTCCCTGCCTGCACTGTACTCCCCAAAGCCAAAATGACCACCGCAAGCAACCCTTTCAAGTTATTTCTGAAAAAGAAAAAGAAATACCGAGAGTGCCTCCTGAGTTGTCTGGTTTAATGAATCGACAACTCAGTATTGACTAATCAAGTGCCTTTTGTGAATGAATCTTCTGCAATGTGGTCAGTCAACGTATTCTATGTAAACCCAGAATTGCAGTGGGACAGAGAAGGACCACGTACTGTCACCGCCCCATGGCTTTAGGCAACGAAAAGCAAAGAAAGAGTGAACGTTTCCGAGCCCCATATAACCACCGGACGCTCACCAGCTCTGGCAGCCACCACTGCCCGGGCAGCCACCAGGGCCCAGGAACCGGGCTCCATCTTTCATGCCTCGTTTACAGCCATGGTAACCCGCAGTTCCGTGCACTCATGGGGGCTGTGCTGGCGTGGAGGACAGAACAATGGCCTGACAGACAGCCCTCAGGAGGCTTCTGATCAGGAGGCAAGGCAAACAGATAAATAAAAAGACAAATCCCTGGTATGAGGGCCGTGAGGAAATAAAGACATCCTCGTTTGGAGAAGGCCACTGGAGATAAGGGCGGGGTGGGAATGAGGAGGTTTGGGATCACAAAATTCACTTGTTCAAGGTCAGATGGCAAGTGGGGGCAGAGCTCTGGCTGGCGGGCTCTCAGGTTCACCTGAAGCCACTGCCTGCCTCCTCCCACCCCCATCCCCTTGTCTGTACCGGGTGAGGGGAGGGGGCTGAGGCTCACTCTGGCAACACATGACTCAAAGCGATCGACCCACGCAGCATCCTTACGGGAAAAACCAAAAACCGAAAAGAGCAGCCCTGTGTTTTCAGGCTTTGGGTTCCGAGAGCTATCAGAAAAACCAGGGCAGGGAGAGACAGATGTGGGTCCCCTCGGGGGGCGCGACCCGCATCATTTAAAATCATCAGAGAGACATTTCTCCTCTGGGTGTAAATGCTCTTTCGGTAACAGCAGGCAGACACGGTGAGAGTCACGCTTCCACGCCTAGTACTCAGTCACTTCGATTTTTCCGCTTTCCAAGTGCACGACCAGAAACAGAAGAGTAAATGACCAGAAGGGCAGACACTAATTTCCTTTAAGTTTCCCTTCTGAGTGCATTCTGGGCTGGACCTTCCTGATCACCATCACCTGGCTCTGCCGTCGCGGGGCCACAGACAGGCTGGACGGACGTTGGGGGCTGTCCTAGCTGCCATAGCAAATGCACACGTTCACTTGCCCCTAAAGTAGACACTGGCACCATGTTGCTGGCCCTGGAGCCATCAGCCATCCGCTGAGACTCACGGCCATGTGGCGCGTGGACTGGGTCAGGGTTGGGGTCAGGGTGATGCCCAGGACTCACTAACTCCGGTTCCCAAATATTGCTCTAAAGTCAAATTCCTAAAACACAGACAACCCTTAGAGATGACACCCAGATAAACTGCCGAAGGGCCGCGCCACAGCCTTCTTTCTGCGGGCCACCGGCAGGGCTTCTGCACTGGGAGGCGAGGTGCTGACCCAGGGTCTGAGCGGCATGAGCACCCCAGGGGTAAGGGCGCCCTACTGCGCGCCAGGACCCACGAAGACAGGGACGGGGCAGTGGGCGCGCAGCTTTTTAATCCTCGTTCACTGTGGGTCCTGAAACCCCGACTGTCAGCGGTGGTTCTCCCACTGCTCTCGTTAACATGCCTGTAAATCAGCTGCTCTCAATGGAAATTTTAAGATGTTTTAACGCCTTATACATTTTTCTAAAGAAAACCAGAGACAATCTAAAAGTAAGTAAATACTAAATTCCTGTTATAAAGCGGTGCGTCTGAGTTATGAGATCAATGCCAATGTTGTCTCGGTGGCTACATCACCAGCCTGTGTGGCCCTGAAGGAGAGGGCTGCACTCGACCCCTCCCTGAACGGGTCCGCTAAGGACGCTCTCCTGAAGGACACTGTACTGTGCTGTCCTGATCAGCAACTGGTGGTTGTTTTTTTTTTTTGGGGGGGGGTGTGTGTGTGTGTAAAAATGCATTTAAAAATATAGAACAAACCTCATATGTTCATTACCTGGATTCCAGTGCTTGTTAAACTTGTCCTTTTTTGCTTATCTGCATGTACACAGGTATTCACTCATTTACCTGAGTCAGTTTATAAAATTATAGACAGTATAACCCTCCACTGATAAATATTTCAGCATGACTATCCAAAAAAGGACGCTCTAACATGTCATTATCACACATAATAAAATTAGCGACAGTTCCAAATATCATCTACTACCCCGTTCATGTTCAAATTTCCTGAACTGCCGCCCCCCGTCTTATCCCTGTTCTACGCAAACCAGGGTCTCATCAAGGACCGCTAAGAATACCTTTGTCAAAGTAATCTGATGGACAAAGAATGGCTGATGGAAAGTTAGAGGGACTGAAATTTGACAGTCAATTAGCATCCCATCTACTTTTCCCTTTAAAAAAAGGGAAAAAAGTATTTATCCTTACTCTAACCACGGAAAACAGCTACTGTTAACATGCCCGCTCGTTTTCTTCACTTTATGTTTCCCACACAGGGACACACACCCCCCCGCACAGCTGCGGTCAGACCGCCTCACCGCAGCAGGTCGGGCACTACCACTAAGTTTTTTTTTTGGCGAGTGGAGGTAAACGAGCCAGGGCCTGATGAGGTCATGAGGGTGCCACTGCTGACAGTTTGACATGCCTGCCGCTCTGCCGGGTGAGTGACAGTGAGGTGCGCAGCCCAGGGCGCTGGGTGACCGGACTGCCCTGGGACACTGCCGACAGGCCCTCAGTGCCAGGTGCACCACAGCGGCGCTCTGTGGCCCCGCTGGCTGCCTCTGCCACCGAGCCGACAGCAGCCCAGCCCTTGAGAGACAAAGCCCAGGCGTCACTAGATGCTGCTGACCCACATCGCGGGCGGCCGGGGTGGAAAAACAGATTTTTTTACAGAAGTTTCTCTGAACTCCTTAGAAGAAAGGATCTATATATTTAAAAGCTATTAATAACATTCTCTAAACCAAACTGTCACAAAAAATTCAAACTCCTGAATATCAAAATATTTGGAGAATGTTTTAAAACTAATATTTTTCAACCAACAGACACGTGCCGCACTGAATAAAATCTCAAGCTGAAACTACATTCTCAACCAAGCCCCGCCCTCATACGGAGATTCGAATCGTTTTATTCCTTAGGAGTATCTGTTACTTTCTTTAAACGAGGCCGAGCTGAAGGTGTTTCCCAGGCAGTTTTGCTCTAGTTTGGATCCAAAGCATCCCGAACGAAGGCTGCCTCCCTCCTTCCTCCTAGAGATGGAGCCCGGGGCCTCATTACCTTGTTTCCAGGGGCACAGATGGCTTCGAGTCAGGGGCTTCTGTTTTTCAATTGCGTTGCCCATTCTAAAGCCAGAGGCTCACAGAGCCCTTCCAGGCCTGGGTGTCTGCTGAACAGGGAGCAAGGACTGCGTCACCAGCTGAAAGGGACTTCATCTCGGGACATCTCGATCCCCCGGGCAGCGAGCCCCGGCAGGCCCTTACGAGAAAACCTTGAATTCTACTCTGACGGGTCTTTGCCTCCTGCCTTTCCAACTCGCTCCACTCCCAGGGAGGAAACCAGAAGAAAGGGCTTGGTGTCGCCCTACCGGTGGGCCGCAGTAATGGTCTATATTAAGAAGCTCTTTCCTCGGCCTTCCGTTGACACTATCACGGGCACAGCGGCAGCCTTAGAGCACGAGCTGTTTCCGAGCCCTTTCAATACCGCTCTTCTGGAGCAGGGAGGCAGGTGATCGAAAAGCTGAAAGTTAAAAATGGAACAATTCTGGGTGTGCCACTGGAAGAAACGCTGTCACACAGGCCCTGAAGTCACATCTTCTGTGTAAGGTTCTCCCTCTCAGGCGAGCATGCACCACACAAGAGTTCCGTCAGAGAAAACACACCGGTGTCATTAGCCGTCTCCAAGGGAAAGCAAACGTACATCAAAGGCCAAGCTACACCTCAGTTTCCAAAGAAGAAAAGACCACGGAGGGCAAACGCAGCTAAGAGTCTGTAACCTCAAGCTCCAGTCTTCCAGTCTAGTGTGGAAATAAATAAATATTCTGGAGAAAATTTTGAACAGCTTCCCTGGGACAAAAGAAGGGCATGAAACCATACATTTTTTTTCTGGTAAAAAAGAAGAAAATGTCAAGGTAGATAGATTTCATTGATTTCAATCCCAGAGCCTGAGGTCAGCGCTCCGACTCCAGCTCTGAGAGAGGCTCTTGAGGAGGCCTGAGAGTGAGCAGAGCAGGCGTGCCTGGGGCCCAACCACCAGGTTCGAATCCCAGCTGTGCCGCTTGTTTTGCCGACCCGCACAGCAGTCTCAGTTTCCTCTCTGTTAAATGGGCGCGATTCCGGGTCCCATAAGAGAAAATGTTTATGAACTGCTTAGCATGCTGCCTGACACGCAGGAACCCTTTGGTAAATAGGTATCGTCAACGTTTTTATAATCTTCGGCTGTGAAACTATTAGCTCAGATGGCAGATTTCTGGCTCTAGTCAACTTAGCTTCCAGCACACAATTAAAGGGATTTCGCTCTGCTGGAGTTAGATGGTACAATATGGGAGCAAATTATACTCGTAAAACTAGAGTAAAGCTTAAAGACAATATGCCCCAAAAGACCAACAGAAGCAGAGACCGAGTTTATAAGGCACCAGATGCCACCTGGGGTCTGACTCAGGTGCCTGTGCCCGGCTGCAACTCCCCAGGGCCCGGGCCATCCTGGCGCCAGCCCTGCCTGTCCTGCGGGAGTGGGAAATGACCTTGAGAGCCCGTGAAAATGAATGAAGCCAAACCCAAACCTCTGCACACACTTAAAGGCTCCTCTTTTGATCTACAATATAGAAACCATGTTTCAAGACCATAGCCTGAGATTCCGAACCTGGAAAAGCAAACAGCACAAGTCCACTCCACTCCTCCAGGGAAGTGGCCGGAGAGAGCGTGGAGGCATCGGGACCTCTGCCAGCGCCCCCCTCATGCCCCACTGCCACTGTGTCCTCTAAACCGCAGCCCCCCACTGGCAAAGAACAAAGGCCTGAAGCCCACCACGCCAGAGGGGGCCACTGACACCTAATGGCCGGTCAGCCATCCAGTCTCAACTCAGCGCTCCACCGCCCCCCGCCCCCCCATAATCACCCCACCCTTTCAATACATTCGAAGTGACATCAGTTTCCTTCTAAATTCCATGGCCATTTTCCTTAGTGAGCTTTCAAACTTTCAGCCCCAGATCGGACATCTGACCTCATTTTTTCCACGAGACATAAAGTTCACGATATTTGCAAGCGCATAATGGGTCCAAAAGGCCCCACTCAGGAACCTGCACATCAACATCCCCTTTCGCCTAAAGTTTTAATTACGAACATTTGGCAAACTACTTACCAAATGCTGTCTGCACAGCTGCCGCCCTGCCCTAGCAGAATACCCGTACACAGCAGGTGCTTAATAACTGTTGAACAAACCAATGGCTAAAGAAAGAAATAAACAAAGGAACAAATGAGAATTCTCTCTCTGTCTCTGTCTGTCTGTCTGTCTCTTTCTCTCACACACACACCTGCAACCCGCAATCGCCCCCACCCCGAGAATGGATTAACCAGAGTTTCTATTTCATAAATAACCCTCCTCCCTGCGAGAGCCAGGGCCCTGGGCCGGCTCTGCCCGCTGTGCCCGCCCCTCGGGCCAGGCGGAGCCCCTGCCTTGGTGTGTGTCGTCTGCGCCTTTTCCCCGTCGGTCTGTAAAGGCCCTGAAGTCAGCGGCAGGGTTTGGATCGGCTCCCCAGGCGCCGGCGCACGCACAGGACCACAGGTCAGCCTGGCTCTGCTATTTCTTAGCTGGACGCTGCGACATTCACAACTGTTTCCTTGAGAAAACACATCTCAAGTTCCAAACAACCAATTTACTGATGAACCTCACAAATGAACTAGAAACTTCCTTGAGAGAACAGCTTTGAAAAGGAGATCTTGTGGTTCAATTGCTTCTCAGGTAATCGTGGCCTCCCAAAATGATTCCAACGCGAACTGGCTGGGGAACGGAGAAGATAAACGCAACAGCTGGTCTTAAGAAGTCCTCACTAATTCCCAGCTTGGAAAAAGGGGCTTTTAGAGTCATCCCCAAAGATGACTCTGCTCACAACAAAATGGGCAAGGGACCGTCTAGTGTCCGCACGTCAGGGAGACGGGCCGGGCCTCCAACAGGGCCATGAAAAGGAAGCGATGCGCCTCCAGGGGCAAGGCACTCTCTGCACGGCCAGCGTGATGGGTCTCCGGGTCTCGCACATGTGCCCGAGTGCGCTGTGGGGGCAGGCGCGCGTCCCGTCAGATGGCACCTCGCCACCTGTTAGCTGAGCTGCTCCTGCAGATGTCACCGCCACAAGCCCCTCCGACACCTTACAGATGGGGCAGGCAGGGTGTGTCAAGGGTAGGCCTAGCCAGATCCGGCCCCAGCATCTTTCTCCCTGGCTAGGAACCCTGCTGCCCACTTCCCTGTGGGCAGAGGAGGCAGAGGGCGGTGGGCAGGGGCTGGCTCCGGAGAGCAGCTGGCCTGGTCTGAGCCTCTGTGTGGGGGCTTCCTGGCGAATGTGGGGTAGAGCTGACCCTCTCTGCACCTGGCTTTTTCACCTGTGTAAAATGTGTGCTATGCCACCTACTTTATAAGGCAGGTCAGGGGTTAAATATGATGTTTAAAAAGTGCTGGCACGCAGCAGAGACTCTTAAAGAACAGCTACTCTTGCTATTTGTATTATTTTATTGTACATAAAATCCAGCTTTAGATACAATAAAGAAAACTGTTTACCCTCACCAGGGATCTTCGGTTCCACCTCACAGTGGGCTCCACTGCAACATTCTGGCAAATCGCTCGTTCCCTTGGTGCAAATCAAATAAAGTTTCACTTACAAACATTCCTCCCATGGTAATACTATTTTGATGGTGGAAAGTGACATAAACCAGGGAGGTAACGTTGTAGCTACTGAAGTCTGAAACATTTCACAGACATCTCTCCACTGCTACCACGTACTACTGGGTTTGGAAGGCACCTAATCAGGGAGTCCTGCCAGGTGAGCTCACTTCTTGAGGGAGAGATGAAGACAGAAATCACGGCTCAGAAGGGAAAGGCCCGGTGATCCTTTAAGGGGCACGTTCACCCCCACAGGCAGGGAGACAGGCAGGCTCTCCCGCGGGTGCCCAGTAGCTGACACAGGCTTTGTGCATGGAATTTGTCTGCTGGGAGGAAAGTCTGATGTTTGGTCACTTCCCCTCCAGAGAAAAATAAAACAATACAAGGAAGCGCCAAGCACTGTGGGAATGTTCCAAGTGGGAGTTCCAGCTCAGTCCAGAACATAAACAAAGGGGAACAATTAGCCTGGAGGTCAGGCCCGGCAGAGCGTTAAGGCAGAAGGTCTGGTATCCGATCTTCTGGGACCAAAAAGATGTCACTTTGAAGTGACTTCCCTGCCTAGACCTGGAGGAAATCATCGAAGGCAAAGACCCATCTCGCATTGCGAGTCTCGGGAAGCAGAGGTCGGGATTCTCCACAACGGCTCGCACGCCCACAGATCAGTCTTGGAATGTAGCGGCTTAGGGAGAGTCAGATAAGGTGCACAAAGAATTACTTAGTTCCCACTACGGCCAGTGCTGAGGAGTTCAGGAAGGGGTAACATGTCTAGCAGGACGACCTCATCTAATCTGAGAGGTCAGGGAAGGCTGAGACTCGAAGGATGAGCACGAGTTGACCAAGCAAAGGGGTGAAGAGCATTGTGGGCAGGAGCAGCACGTGCAAAGGCCCCGTGTGGCTGGTGGTACGTGAAAGGGGGAGGATCAGATGGGGTAGGGCCCAGAGGTCCAGCGCTTCGTCTTATGGGTTTCAGGGGGTTCCTGCAGAGTTGGCCACACCACCTGTGTTTATCTTTCCAGGGAGAGAAATCCGTGGCATTTGATCAAGGTCTCAATGAATTCCAAAAGGCCAAGAGCAAAAGCTTTGGTCCAGCCCTCTCATTCTGAAATAAGGAAGCTGAGGTCCAGGGAGGGAAAGACACGTCCCCAAGCTCTCACAGGTGGCCAAAGAACCCGAATCACCAGACTGAACTGTGAAAGACACTTCCCCAGGCTTTCCGGTGTTTTTCCATGGCTAACCAGCTGCCTTATTTCTGGCAGGGTGTGTCAACAACAACAAAGTGCCAATCCTCACTGAATATTGATACTGTATCCCAAACAAGGCTGCTTTGTTTCTCTGCTCAGACAAGGCTAGAAGTGATACTCTACAGAAATGAACTGTAAAGTTGGCCCGTCCGTCTTTCTTGGGGTCCGATCTAACCTGCAAATAAAGGGGGTCGGAACTTGGCCCCCACCTCCAATTCCAAAACACCCCCACAAGGCAGCTTCGGCAATGATGCTGGTTCGCTGAGGAGGGGCGACCAAGGCAGGTCACTCACTACCAAACCAGCTCCCGGCCTCGCCAAGAGGCTGTTTACCTGCCGTGGTTTTTCAAGGCAGGGCGGGGCCAAGAACCGAACCCAGCCCGCAGGGCGGGAAACGGAGGGGCCCGCGCCCCGAATGTCATCAGTCCCACCTGGAATTGAGAGGAGGGCGCTATTTTCTTTAAGTGAACAAAAAACAGCAATTGTTTCCTCTGCCACTTGTTTCGTGACAGTCAGTTGCTCAGGGAAAGGTCTAACTACCTACGTGTGGGGCACACTTCTTAAACTGCTGCTGCTTCCTGGAGTGCCTGGGGGCGGGGGTCCCCAGGGCCATGACCAGGTTCCTGGCTCTGCAGACCCCAGCCCCCAGGCTAGCTTTCCCCCTTCCTCTGCCGAGGCCCCTTGTCCCCACTCTGGGGCCTTTATTTTGGCCAAGGACTTGATACCACATGCGCAGACTCTCTCCGACAAGTGGCCAGCCGGCCTGCCCGCCCCACATCCCAGCTCCTCTCTCCCCAGCGAGGCAAACGAAACCCAGCAGTCAACGTCCAGCAGCGGCCTCTCAACAGACAACCACCAGGGGCCCCAGAATCTCTACTCTGCTTGGACCACGACAGTGTCCCTCACTGGGGAAAGGCTCCCAGCCCTTCTCCCACCCATCGCGCCTCCAGGATCCGTTGGCTCCAGCAGCTCCTTATCTCCAGAGACACTTACCCAACCTGATGAAGCGAATGACTGCCGATGGCCTCTCACAGGGCTGGGCAAGCGTGGGGCAGCCTCTGCAGTGCCCTGGGGTCAGGCTCAGCGAGCTCTGGGGGACGCACACCCCTGTCCATTGAGGGGCTGAGCTGACGCCCAATGTGCAGGTCACGCTCTTGTTCGACAAGAACCAGCGCGCTCCCCCACGAGCCAGGTGCGCTCTGGGCTCTGGGGAACAGCAGCTGACACGGTGCCGACTTCCCGATGTGGAGGGGGGCATCAAAAAAAGAAGCAAAGGCCGAGAAGAAAGAGGGAGGGGAAGAAGAAAACAAAAAAGACAAGCTGGAGACAGAGGACAGTGAGGGGCTGACGTGACGGGAGTGCTACCCGCGACCCCACGGGTAGCGAAGGCCCCTCTGGCGAGACATGTGAACAGAGGCCCGGAAGGAGTCAGGGAGCAAACGTGCGCCCGAAGAACAGCTTGCGTGTCCGCTGGGCTCACGATCTAGGCGCCTCCTGCGCGGGCTCACAGCGCCCACTTCTTCAGGGAGAAAGCGCGGCTTCACAGCAGGCGGGGTGAACGGCCTTCCCAAGGCCACCAAACCGGCGCGCGGACCCAGGCTTCTGACCGTGGGCTCATGGCAAGCACAGCCCAGCGCCAGCCAGGGCAAACACTGCGGGGCGGCGGGGGGGCAAGTGCAGAGGCTCTGAGGCTGGGGACAGTGGTGAGCGTGAGTCAGGGGCCAGAGTGCAGGTTGCCGGGGCAGGGTAAGAACTTGGGATGTGATCTAATGTACATTCTGGCTGTTGAATGAAGACTGGACAGTTCTGAGGCAAGAGCAGAAACCGAGAAGCCAGCAAGGAGGGTACCGGGCAGACCTGGGGGAGGCGGCCATGGCCTGGAGTCAGTGCCAGCAGAGGAGGCGGCGAGAGCGTTCAGAGTCCCAATATATCTGCGGAGTGACTGATGGATCGGATGTGGGTTTTAACAGAGGGGCTGGCTGACTCCAAGACTTCTGAGCCTGAGCACCTAGGTCAAAAATCACATTATTTACTGTGATGTGCACCCTGGGAGGAGCCAGGCAGGCAGGCAGGGGGCGAGGTGGAGAACCACACGTTCTGGGTGAGCACATGCTGCCCCAACGTGGGCGATGTCACGTGGAGATGTTAGGCGGGCAGTCCTCAGTTCAGAGGCCATTCACAGCTGGAAATACACACCTGGGAATGCCCAGGGTTTAGATAGCACTTAAAGACATGGGACAGACTGCCTGGGAAGAGATGAGAGGACCCAGCCCTCAGACATTCCAAATTGGAGAGGCTCTGGAAGGGAAAGGGGACCCAGCACAGACGGGCGGGGGCGCGTGTGAACACACGTCACCGCCACAGAGCACTCACACATGGAGGCAACTCAGAAGCTTGTGCACATTTACCACGATGTTTTCCAAGTGCTGAATATCAAGTGACTTTAAACATAATTTAAATTTTAGAGTTTGCTCTTCAGATTCTAAATGCTTAGTTTTTAAAATGTCCTGCTAATCATGATGACGGCTATGCCGACCTAATTAACAAGCTAACATCCCAAGGTACCATACACATTCAGTGTGACTGTCATCACACTCTTCCTCGTAACAGCCGATCTTCTGGCCGTCTGCTGCCAGAGCTCACCCAATCGCTGCTGTCGCCCCATAACGCGGCTGACGAGGCGCGCCCTGGGAGCAGAAGTGCCAACGCAGGCACACTCTTGTTCACTTGTGCTTGTTGTTCGGATCTTCTTCAGTCTGTCTCATCCTGACCACCTTCCCATTTTATGAGGGTCCGTTTCAATGCTGGGCTGGAGCTTCAGCCCCGCTGCCTCGTGCGTCAGCTGTGCACGTCACGGAAAGCCTTCTGCGCCTCGCTTTTCCCACCTGTACTGCGAGGCCATGGCCACCCCTTGCAGAGTGGATGACAGGATGAAACAGCGCGGCCCGGCTCCTGGCCTCAGCGCCCACTGCTTGTTTGATGTCCTCACTACCACTGCCCCTCCTCCTCCTCTTCTAAGAGCAATTTTTAAAGGCAAGCCGTTTCTTTCTCTGTTCCTCTCCGCACTTACCTTTAAACAGTGAGGCCAAGGGGCGCCCACGCTCCCCCACAGCCCCAGCAGCGGCAGCGGCAGCGCTGGGGACCTTTAGAAACGACAGTTCTCAGCCCAGCTCCACAGCTTCTGAATCAGAAGCCAGGGGTTGGAGCCCAGCAGCCCCCAGGTGCTAAAGCCTGAGACCCACTGAAGAAGACAGACAACACCCAGAGGTCCTCAGGACAGGGACCCTGGCCCCAGACGATCCTGCTACCGACCCCAGCTAACGACACAGGCCATACGTTACCAGTATGTCATAAGCACAAAGTTTCCTACCTGTCTTTCTGGTTGTTTTCTTTAAACATCAAATATATCCCTGAAATAAAAATAAAATTTCTTACAGAAACTCAACCCTCACACATACTCCTTTCTATAGCAACAGGGAAAACAAAATACCTGTCCGAGCTAACCCAGACTAGTGTTCCTATAATTATTTTCCCAACTTTCTCTATAAGACTTGACATAAACACTACCATCCTTTCCATCCACTGTGAAGAACATGAAGTTAAGGTCTGGTCCCTCTAATTTCTATTGTAAGGAAACACACTTTGTCACAAGGAAAACCAAGCTCGTGCATGTGTGTTCACTGTTGTTGAACCGACTGTCCCCGAGTTTGGCGCTTACACAAGTTGAGTGACTGGAACACACAAAGTGGCAGGTGCCCGAGGCAGAGTGGGACTGAGCCAAATCCGGCTGACCCTCCTGCAGGCCTAGGGGCTGGGTCCTGCGCCAGCCCAGGCGGGTTCCTGAGTCAGCTCTCTCCCGGGAAGCCAAGGCCCACGTCCACGCAAGTTGGTGGGCCTTGGTGGCTGTAAATGAGCCCTCCCTCTGTGTCTTCCTATCCAAACCAGGGCACTTTTGAGAGTGACAGGAGGGTGCTATTAATAATTACGCCATGACAGCAGGGGTAAGCTGGGATGTGTGATCATCACCCCATCTGTCACAGTCTATATAAGCACAGTGATCCTCAAGTAATTTTCCTCTGGTGTCCAGACAGTTAGCTGAGGCTAGACTGGAACTACGTTTACGAGCCACTCAGAGGTCTGACTCGTCAGCAAAGGCCGGACTCACTGAAGGGGAGGGCTCGGGCTAGTCGCAGTGAGCGCCACGAGAGCGGGAGCCGCGGCTCACCTGTCCCCCTGTCCACATGTCCCCAGCACCTACTGGCGTGGCGATAGACACAGTGCTCGAGAAACCAACGGAAAGAATGAGTTGATGTTCCGTGCTATCTTCCCTGGTCCTAAGCTGTGCACGTCTCCAGTTTAACTTCTAGGGGCGTTGTTTCATAATCTGTGCCGCTAATGCATTTTAGTCTTTGTTTCCTGGGAAGTATTATTAAATCAATATGTCTCGCATGTGTCGGTGCTGCAGTATCGGATAAACAGAGAACTGCCTACCAGCCCAGATTCATCCAGAGAGACGTTAATGATATGCCTGGGACCAGAGACCCCATGGTGACAATCACGACCAAGCAGGCTCTGCGGCCTTTCAGTTCTTGGAGAAAGCCTCGCTCTTGCTTCTGGATCTTGATTCAGAGACCAGCCTCTCTCTCCTCCTCCCCCAAGTCAGAGATGCCGTCTCACGAACGTGGCCGGCAGCCTGGAACCCTGCCAAACAGTGCTAGAGCACATGCCACCTGTGCTGTCACCTCAGAGAGCAAGTGCCGACGAAGGGATCCAGGCCGAGCCTCCCACGGAAGCCGCTGAGGAGTTTGGGGGAGGGTCTGTATTCATAGCTGACACGCAGTAAGTGCTCCCATGTGCCAGGCTACGACCCCTAGGCTCTGGGGCTCTTCAGGCCCCTGGGCTTCCAGCAGCCCCTCCTGGCACCTATCTGTTTAGATGGCTACAGGGCGGGAAGCAAGGCTGCCAGAGGGCAGCACTGGACGGTCCCCTGGGAGGGTCCCTGCAGACGCCCAGCACGGCTGAGGAGCTCAGGTGTGAGGGGATGAGACCCATGATTGGTGGGCATGGAATCTACCCTGGCTTAGCTTCCTGCCCCACGGCAGCCAATGTCCCATAATCGCACAGGGCCCCTTGGGGGACATGTCTCATTTCGAGAGTCACTGCACTCAAGGAGGCACAGAGGGCAATACCCCACCAGGTGCTCACAGCTCACCTACAGTTCCCCCAGCCCAGGTACCACTCATTAAACCGGGGCATTGGCACCGTACGCACTGTTGCCCAGTAATGCAGTTGCCCAGTAATGCAGTTGCCCTGTGTCATTGTGTTTTCAATGTTTTAATATAATTTACTGTATTAAAATATTTAAGATTAAACAACGATTATGTAAGTAAATAAAGGAAAACATAGCCCTGGCCGGGTAGCTCAGTTGGTCAGAGAGCTGCCCCCATACGCCAAGGTTTCAGGTTCCGTCCCCAGTCAGGGCACGTACAAGCATCGGCCAAGGAACGCACAAATGCGCGGGACAATCGATGTTTCTCTCCCCCGCTCCCATTCTCTCTCTAAAAAAATCAATCAATAAATTTTTTTAAAAAGAAAAATATTTGTTATCCATGGTGATTTTTTATAAATTATGGTAAACACACATAACATACAACTTACCACTTAGCCACGTGCAAGGGCGCAGGTCGGGGTAGTAAGTACGCCCACACTGTCGTGTTGCCGTCACCACCACCCAGGCGCAGAACTCTTTCCGTCTCCCACTGAACGTCAACGTTACTTAGGTGGTAAGCAATGACTCCTCATTCTCCCTTCCCTCAGCCCCCCGGAACTTACTTTCTGTCTCCATGACTTCGATTACGCGAGGGTATCTCATTCACACTAGTGGAACGGTACATGTCTGTCCTTTCATGGCTGGCTTATTTCACTCAGCACCACGCCCTCATGGCTCACCCGTGTTCAAGCAGGTGTCAGGATTTCCTTCCTTTTTAAGGCTGGACACTACTCCGCTCTGTGGATCCCCCCCACTTTGCTGACCCAATTACCCACCGATGGACGCCCTGGTGCTTCCCGCTTCGGGCTGCTGCGAATCACACTATGAACTTGAGCGCACAAATAGCTCTTTGAGCCCCTGCTTCCATTTCTTTTAGGTCTATACTCAGGAGTAGCCCCGCTGGATCACACGGCAGCCCTACGTTTAATCGTTCGAGGAAGCCCACGCCGCTGCCCGCAGCAGCCACGCCGCTTCACACCCACCGACGCACAGCGTTCTTGTTTCCACCATCCCCACCCACACCTGCTGTTTATTTTCTGTTCTTTTTTAAAGTAGCCATCCTCACAGGTGTGAGGGGGCATCTCACTGGGGTTCTGATTTGCGCTTCCCTGATGATTCGTGATGTTAAGCGTCCTCTCGCTTAAGAGTGTTTATTGGCCACCACGTGTCTTCTTTGGAGACGTCTACTCAAATTTTTTAATTGGGTTGATTTTTATTGGTCAAGTGCCGTCTTTATCTATTCCCAGGAAACACAGCTAGTTAACCAAGGTCAAATTCTCCGCAGATAAACACTGATTATGTCCACACAGTGGGACACTACTCAGCTATAAAAAGGGATAAGCTCCTGATAAAAATCAACAACTTCCTGAATCTCAAAGGCAGCAGGCTGAGTAAAGGAAGTCAATTTTCAAAAGTTGATACTATATGATATTCTGGAAAAGGCAAGACTACAGAAATGGAAAACAGATCCACCGCTGTTGCGGAGGGGTGGTGGGGGTGGGGGTGGTGGGGGATGGAACTGATCTCAGCCCTAACTGTGGTGGTTACACAAATCTACAAAGGTGTTAAAATTCAGAGAACTGCACACCCAAAAAAGGTCAATTTTACTGTATGTAAATTACAAAAAATTCTTCCAAAGAAGGGGAGAGGTTTCTCCTTTCTGCACACAGACGTGATCTAAGCAGCTTACAGGCATCATGTCACGCATCCTTATAGACGGCAGGACTGTGTCCGTACTGACTGTCACCTGGACCCAGGTCTGACTGGACCAGGAGAAACGAAATTCCGATGACTTCAGACGCCCAAGATTCCACTGAGCTTTCCAAGGCCCGGGGTGTTTGTAAGTTATTATCCGTCGTGTAACAGCCGCAATTTAGCGTGGTAGAGCCGTGCCCACACATAAACGAGTCTTTCTCCCTGGGGGCAGAGTCCACAAGGCTTCCCTCAGAGCCTAAGCAGAACTCAAGATCTTTAAAAAGCTCAGGGAGCACGGCTCTAGTTCAAGGTCCAGGCAGGGACCGTGGCCTGCCCCAGAGGACGCAGTGGGTCTGTGGCAGTGCCAACACTCTGGCCAGCTCTCTCTCCATCACCCCAAAGTGCCATGGTTCCAAGCATTCTTAGTGATGGTGACTCTCACGTTTCCCCCAGGATAATTCCAGTCCGCGTGATTTCCCCATCAGTATGTGTACTTTCATGCACCAAGCTAGGACTGGGGAACTTTGGGTTCCCTGAAACACGAGGCTAAAATGTAGTCTAGATCCCTGGGCCACTTCCTTTTTTGCATTCTACAAGTCTGCATTTAGGTCAATTAAGAGAGACAGCCCCTAATGAACAGGGGAAGCCAACCAAGGGCAGACCGTGCAGGAAAGCACGCCTCCGACCTGTGCCTGTGGTTTTCTGACGAGCTCAGAGAACTAACGCCTGTCAGGAGCTCTCGCCAGGCCGAGGCAGAAGCGCAGGTGAGCGTGGTTGTGCTAACTGAGTGGGAGGCTCTGCAGCTCCAGGACCGAATGAGGAGAGCAAGTGAAGAGGCTGCCTGGGCTTTGGTCTCCGCAAACAGCGCGTGTTCTGAGCGGGCTGCGTGGATGAACCAGCGAGGAGACTGTGCGCGGTCCCTGTCACAGACCAGAAAAGCCCCGCTCAGCACAGGCCGAGGAAGACGTGGAGCAATACGTCAGGATTTCTGAATTGGTCTTAGCTGTGAAAATTAATCAAGGGGGAAAAATAAAGGGTCTAAAATCACACCGCTGGCAGCCTTCGACGTGACTGGTACACGAGGACCTTGAATGGCTGACAGCGTTTTGTCACAAGACAAAAAGCACCCGTGCTGTGAGCATTTCACCTTCAGTGCTGAACAAAGACAGTTTAATTAATCCTGAGAGTCACCCCTGCAAGGAGAAACTGAGGTGGTATCTCTTGGGACGGAGCAAAATCTGGCAGTGACGAGCCTGGCTCTGGCTCTGAGATGTGCCATCGCCCGCGAGCCCAGGCCCGTCCGTTTCAGACAGATGGAAGGAAGAACGTCAGGCCTGGACTCCCTCTGCCTCCACGAGTCGGGCGCATGTGCGGCAGAAACGAAATGCTGTTCTCTTCCCGTAAATGATGTCTTTGGAGATTTTTTACTTAGTTGTAAAAATCTATTCCTTGGAATTCTAGTTTCTCGTGTGTGTGTGTCTGTGAGAGAAAGAGGGGGATCCTGAAAGGCATACAGGTGACCCTTGTGCAACATAGGGATTAGGGGTGCTGACCCCCCACACAGTCAAAATCCAAGTATAACTAACTACCGACTCCCCGAAAACTTAACTACTAACAGCTCACTTTTGACCAGAACCACTGCCAATAACATAAACGGTCCATCGACACGCACACTGAACGTCGCACGTGCTCCATGCTGTGTCCTTGCGACAAAGCCAGCCAGAGGAAAAACCACAAGGAAGAGACAATAGGGTTACGAGAGTCACGTGACACACAACACCGCTTCGGTGGAGGACAAACCACACCTACAGCAGAGTCTACCACATGGCCCAGGTGTGCAGGAGGCTAAGGCACCCAGGCTGACGGACTGATGTTTGCATGAAAATGTCACCTAATGGTGCATTTCTCGAACACATCCCCATTGTTAAGTGGCATAGGACTACTTTTTAAAAATTTTTTAAAAAGAAAAAAACCTCCCTCAAAGTGGGCCTGTATAGTTCAAGGACTGACTGCACCCCCATAGCCAGGGATCTCCCTTCTGTGAGTGCTGAGGTCTGACTGTCACCACACAACCATTTTTAGGAGGCAGTCATTTTGGAGCCAAGTGGGCCAACAGGTAAGAACAAAAGCGAATGTCTAATGAGCACGTACATATCAGGCCTGGTAACATGCTTTATGCACGCCACCTTGGGTAGCCCTCCCTCAACACCACAAGAGATTTCCCCATTTGACAGTCACTTAGACAGGCAGAGAGACTTGCCCAAGGTCCCACAACGGCTCCGTGGAGAGCTGGGACCCTCCAGCAGCTGCAGGACTCAAGCCCATGCTCTCAGTCACTCCTCCGTGCCCAGTCTGCTGCCCGTTTCGCAGGTGGAGAGGTTGAGGGCTCGGGGGGCATGGTGTGCTTCGCTGCAGGCTCAGGGGCCATGAGGCAGGCCCCCCAACCTCTGGCTGGGACCACGCTGCCTCCAGGGATGAGCATCAAGAAAAGTAGGGAAGCCTAGATCAGAAGTCTCCTGCTCACTGCATGGGCGGTGGCCAGACTGTCAACTCCCCACAGGCACAAGGGCCTTCCCAGTCCCCTCCATGGCCCTGGCCGCTGCTTGGCACTCCGTGAGCACTCGGCCAACAGTGCGCCATTGAACGGGTGGGCAGACAGATGGGGGGACAGGTGGACAGAGAGGTGGTGTGTGGAGCTATTTTAACTGAGAGCCACTCTCCACGTTCACATCCAGAGCAGATTCCCATGTGACGCTTTCAGCATATGCACTTTTTAAGCCGCCTTTGCAGCTGAGAAACCAGAAGTGGTTTCATAATGTGCACAGCTGTGGGGTCGCCCTACCAGCCCTGCAGAGAGGCTGGAAAGCCCCACGGGAACCCCAGTCAACCCAACCAAAGACAGTGAAGTGCCTCCGAGCCGGCCTCTGGTGGCTCCACAGTGGACCACACTGGACTCGAGGTCCAGAGTCCCACGGGGGCAAGGGAGGGAAAGAATGATGAAGGAGCCCCAAGCTCCCCAGCTGGCTCTACCGCTCGCCCAACACACCGCCGTCCCCTCTGGCTGCCTCCTTTTCCTCAACTGCCAGATGGACCCAATGCCTGCCATTTCTCTCGCTCCGTAAGAAGAGAGCTAACTAAATCGGACCCCAACAACCCTTAGCTAACTAGCGTCATCCTCCTCACTTGGGGAAAAATGCTTTGTAACTCCAATACCTTATATAACTAAATAAAGAACAAATTCTAAAACAACGGAAACAAAGCGCGTGTCCTGTGTTTCGAAAGCTTTAGAGGATTATGTAAATTTCATTGTGATGATGAATAGGTTAAGTGTCGTGAAGAACCAAGGAAACCACCCAGCCCGTCCCAACTGCCCCCTTTCCCCTGCTGAGAAGACTCGCAATGAGTCAGCAGAAGAAAGGGCTGAGGCGGGCTGGTCCGCCCCCAGGTCGCAGCAGAGCCTCCAGAGGCTCAGGAGGACGTGTGCACTCGCCCGCGGTCGCCCCACAGGACATGGGCTCCCTGGCCCGCTGTGAGCTGGAACCAGGCAGCCCGCAGGCCCCTAGTCTCCCCAAGCACCCCGTCCGGTGTCTTCACGCGGTCCTCTTAGGACGGCGGCAGTCCACGTTAGGGGGTCCTTGGAAATGCGGAGGCTCGCTTTTACCCAAGCCCAAACAGCCAAGAGAATCACGTCATGGCAGCCAACGAAAACGGGAAAATGGGCAGCAGCCACGGGCTTTAGCCCGGCTTGGCCCTCACTGGGCACGCAGCCGCAGGCAAGGCCTGCCACCTGGGGTCTCGGGGCCCACGCACACAAGAAGGGCAGCTGCTGTCTCAGCCCCCTCCTCTGCAGAATGAGGCCCGCGTGACACCACATGTGTAAAACACACAGAACAGAGCCTGGTACCGGCACGCGGTGAGCACTTGACGAGAGCTCGCCACGACGGTTATGTATACTTGTAACTGAAAGGAGAGTCTAAGAGTAACCACGACCCCCGTACAATCCTCTGTCTGTTCAGTCGCAACCAGTCACTGGAAGGAGAGGGACATGTGATTGCCCATAGCCAGCCATCAATATAGACACTGTTTCCAGCGAGAGGTCTGTTTTGTTTTGTTTTGTCGTTTATTTGCTTGTTTGGGGTCAACTAGGTGGCTGTTCAGAGCCATCGCATCCCACTGCGCTTCTGCTGTGCCCTCTCTTCAGTCCACGTCTGCTGCTTGCTTCTCCCAAGACCGCGGGCCGCTCGGTGCTGCGCAGGGAGATGGTGGGCTGCCTGCCTCTGTGAAGTGCGGCTGGGGGCCTCGACGGCCAGGCCCGCACCAACGGCGTAACTTAGGAAAACCTCGAAAGCAAACGTCTGCCCTGCGCCCTTCTGTCCGCAGCCTCACGAAGGGCCACACGCCGCCCTGTGCTTGGCAGGCCCGTCTCTTCTCTGCTTGAGAAGCAGGGGGGTGTTTCCTGACCACAAAACTCCATGTGCAGTAAAAGGAGGACGCAGCGACAGCAGTCCAGTGAAGGCGAGGGGAAAGACCACCCGCCAGGCCCCGGCGGGCAGGCGGGTCTAGGCCCTCCCAGAGCGGCAGCCGCGCTGCAGGAAGACGGGGCCCAGCCTCTGGGTGAGGACGCAGGTTCAGAAACTGTCATCCACCTCCCAGGCCGCAGGCCGGGAGGACAAAGTGGGGACAAAGAGGGGCTGTTACCCGCAGACCAGGTTTCTAATCCACTAGGTGCGCCTGTCACTCCACCTCCTTCGCTCGCAAAGGAGAACTGGTAAGGGGGCCTCTCCTAAGTTTCTCGACACGGAAGAGAGGGGAGTCAGAGAGCCCCAGCCGCCGACCTCTCCCAGCCCCGCAACGAGAGCGGTGGGGGCTAGTCCTAGACGACACGCAGGGGCCGACTGAAGGGGGCGGCCAGTGGACGCGGGGCTCCTCTCGCGGTGCTGGGCCGGGCAGGGCTGGCATGCACCCTGGTTTGTGAACAGAAGGCAGAATCCTGCGGCCTGGAGGCCCGGGTCCTGTGCCCCCCGGGGCCATGCGGTTGCAGCCAGAGGCGGCTGCAGAGTCAGGGTCAAGGACGGCCTGGTCTCTCAACGCATCCTAGAGCTCTCGCCAGTGTTCTAGGAATTTGATCTTGGCCTCACCATCGACCGTCTAAAGACTGCACTGACCCACGTGCATAGGTAACACAGGGGCCCCGACTAACCGCACACTCCAGAGCCCTGCTGCTGCTAACTCACCCGGAAACAGCCTAACTGGGGGTTCCAAGCCCAGGAGCTCCACTTACAGGCAATCTTGAGACCTGGAATCAGAAACCTAAGTTCATTCTGGGACAATACTAACTAACTTCCCTCATTCTTCTAGCAAGCAGTTCCCAAGCACCGACTCTGTGCGGTGGCGGCACGCCCCGGCAGGCCGGACAGGCGCCCTCTCCCGTGCAGCTAGAAGGCTCCTTAGGGCTGGTGTTTGCTGGTTTTTAACACGCAGAAAGGAAACCGGGGCTTTGGTTTCTGAACGAGCCAAATGATACCCTTCCCACTCAAGAGCGCTTACGGGGGGCCGTCCCGTGGCGTTCACTGCCTGTGGGGGAGGAGGAGGCGCACGGCCGAGGAAGCCGGGCGGGCTGAGAGCATCCAGGAAGCGGGTTTTGGCACTGTGTTTGGTGAAAACCCAGGAGGAGCCTCGGGGGCCACGGCTGAGCAAGGGGGGCTCACTGTGCCCAGAGAGGCTCCTGTTCCCCATTAGCTAACGGCCTTCGATGTACAAAGAGGGCCTGCTGCTTTACGACAACGCGAAACGGGGAAGCGCTGATTCTAGAGTTCTTCCTCTTTACAGCACTGACGGAGAAGACGGGCCCCAGGAAAGGGAAAGGGTCGCTCGAGGTCACAACGCCAGGTCTCACGCTGTTAGTCAAACGGTCTGTAACGACCGGCCAGAAACTAAGATGACAGATCCCCTAGGAATTCACCAAGTGTGGGTTTTGTTTTCTCTAATCGTAAAACAGCCTTTGGGGCAAGGTGGGTGGGGAGTGAGAGGGACACCTGTCCCAGCAGCAGGGTGCCCTGCCGGAGCGCGCCCTGCCAGAGCCGCGTGGGTGCGGCAGCGGGCCACGTTGCCAGGCCGCTACTCTTTCCAGTGCGTCATCTTATTATGGCAACGGGGACACATTCAGCTGGACTGAGGTAAGACCAGCCCTGCGCTCAAGGCGTTCTCCAGCCCGGGCTAATCTGGGAAACAATCTTTCTGTAAGCCAATGCACGACGCGCCTTTACGGGCCTCCTATCAAGTCTGTAGGCTACAAGGGATCCCAGGCAAACCGCCTCTCCCGGCAGCTGCTCAGGAGCCCCAGCGACACTTGGGGCTGCCGGGGCTGGTTCTGGAAGCACATTCGGCCTGTGTTCATGCTGCTTCTTACTCACTTAGAGCGTCGCTACTGTTCCTAGCACCAGCAGCGTCACATGTGGCCTGAAGGCCACGCGGGGTATTCCTCAGTATAACGGATTTTTATTTTGAGGGAGGGAGATCAGAAAAGGATGAAACACAAACAAGAATTAAGACGAAAAACTACTGTGCCTGCAGCAACGTGAAAGGCTCGGCGCAGTGCTCTGGGGAAACGGGCGGAGGGGGCTGGAGGCGGGGGTCGGTTCCCCACTTCACCGCGCCAGGGCCGTGGCCCCGGGCAAGCCACCGATCCTCCCTGGCGAAATGGGGATAACCGGCTCTATCCCTCAGGACCGCTGTGAGGATCAGAAATGACACCATCCTTCAATTCATTCTGAATGCCACAGGGAATTTCAGAAACACTCAGGACCGTCTGACGTCCCCCTGGACAGTGACCCGGGGAGGGCCAGGCTCCTGCGGGCCCTGGGCCACTGCGAGGCTCCCCGTGTTTGCCCACGAGGCGGGAGCCAGTAACGGCTGCAAGCCGGAATGAGTGAGTGACTACCAGGTGCTATAAAAACGCCCTGCTTGTTGACTGGACACATGATGACCACAAAGGTGGTTAATGATGGGAAAAAGGAAAGCATGAGATTTGAGAGGCGAGAAAAACTGATCAAAGCCCAGCGACTGCTGATGCACAAGGACTCTCTCCTGGGACGAAACAACGTGCAGCCCATGTGAGTACATGCACGTTCTGTTTTGAGAAAATGCACAATAACAGTGTTACTATGAAGGCAGTCGGTAGCAATTTTTCTTTTTAAGTTACAATAAAAGCAGCCCGGGACATGAAAAACAATGGCACTTGAGTCAGGTGCCATATATACCCCATCCTCAGGCGGGGGTGCACTGGGCGAGCTCCTGCCTCCCACCTGCCCCTCGGAGCAACCCGAGGCCGCGGTGAGCTGGTCGGGGGTTCCTTAACGATGACACTCCTAGGCAGACTGTGGTGTGCCGGGAACACGGAGCGGGGTTGCGACACTGACATCCTCGTGATGTCCGTTCGGGTCGTCTGCCCCAGGTGGAAGGTAGGGCGCAGCAGGCAGGGGCCTCTATCGGACCCCAAGGGCCAGGACGAGCGCGAGCCCTGAGGAGGTGCTGGGCACACTGCCTGACGCAGGAAGGGACCGGCAGCTGAGGCTGCTGACGAGTCCGGCCAGTGAAAGTGAAGCCACCTTCCTCCCTGGCCCGACTGCTGTGCCCCTGCCGACAGGCTCTTCCTCCCTGTCTCACTTTCGGCCTCGGTGCCTCGGGGGGTAGTTCCCTGACGCCCCCTTGCAGGTGGGCCGCTGCGGCCACTTCCCCAGGCCGCCCCGCTGTCTGCTGCGCGGACACTGGCTCCTGGAGCCCCGTCCAGCACCTGACAGGGCGCTCGGCCAGGGAACTCAGGAATAAATCAATGAACGAACAGGTAGAGCTTTCAAAGGACGGATGAAAAGCAAACAAACGCAAATGGTTTCTCCAAGGAAGGGGTGTCAACGGTCCAGGCAGGGACAGGGGCAGGGATGTGGGTGGCAGTGGGATGGGGCCACCCGTACCTGCCTTGTAGGAATGAGGGCTCAGGGTTACCAGAGCTTCCCAGTTCTCAAGTCAATCGGAAACCTGAGATTTATGACTGACCTCAGGATTTTTAAATACTGACCATCAAGTCTTTCTTTTTTCTTGAAGAACACTTGCAACGCGGGTCAAACACAACACATCCGTGGACTGTATCCCACCCACAGGCACCAGTCTGCCCCTCCACTCACAGGTGAGAGTTGCCAAAGCTCCAGAAACACCGGGGCCTCAACTCTCGCCCGGTCCCGCGTGTGCTGGGTGTGTGAGCAGCTGCAACCCACCCCCTGGGGCCCCACCCAGGGCCATGAGCACTGATCCCCAGCACGGCCTCGGGCAGGCTGGAAGGCCTGCCCCAGGGGCTGAACAGGCCGCCGCTCACCAGGGGTCTGACCATCAGGACACGAGAACGAGCAGGAGGCCGGACAGCGGATAGAGTTTTCTCTACACTCAAATAAACCCTGGATTCCCTGAACCTTGAGCAGCGAAAGCCCCTCTGCTTCCAGAAAGAAGAGGGGTGAACACATGGGAGCGACACTTCTGCTGCTTCGAGGCAGCAGCGGCCTGCGCCGGGGGTCGGGCTCTGATACTCCAGCCCGTCGCTCGCTGCCCGGGGCCCTGCTTCACCCGAGGGCCTTGCCTTTGAATGACTTAGCAGCGGGTCCACTTAGGAAGCGCCAACAGAGACCCAACTGGAAACCTCACCGAAGGGCGAAGGGGAGTCCACTGGGAGTGATCGGCAGATCCGCCAGGATGCGGCGCCCTCGATGCAGGGGGGTCGGGTCTTCCCTAGCGCTCGTGAGTGAGTCCCAGCGGAAGGCCTCGCACCGTAGGGCTGGGCCTTCGCTGGCCCACACGGGCTGCCAACCCAGGTCTCGGCCGGTCTCGGCCCGCTCTCACCAAATGCGCCTTCCCCCCTCAGCGTTCCGCATCCCCGGGGCCCCCTCCCACTCTGCCCTCTCTCCCCACCTCCACCTGCGCATGGGGTGCCCTCTCTTCAGAGCCAAACACAAACACTATCCCTCCAGAACCCCTCCCCGTGCCCGCCTGCCGACTCCTGGAGCAGCGAGTACGGGTGGCCCGGGAGTCCGGTGTGAAGCTAGGGGGGCTCTGCCGCCTCAGACACGCAGGCCCGTGCTGCCTTGGCACCTGCCTGTAGCCCATGGTGGCGGGCGGTGCCTGGAGAAGCCCGGGGCAGCTCTGCGGGCACAGGTCGCCCTCGGGCCTGCGTTCCCCAGGGCACGGGCAAGGCAGGCTCGTCCCTCTCTGAGAGCTCTGGGTGGGAGGGCGGGTGCTTTGCATCTCGCGCCTGTCACTTTTCCATGATTTTCAAGTTTTTGACAATGAATATATCCTAATAATCAAAGAGTACCCTGTTCGTATTGTTTTTAACAGAAATTCTCCCAGTTTCCCACCAGTACCCTTCTGAAACACTACCGAAGGGCTTCTGAGAAATGCTGCACAGATTAACCCAAGATATTTCTGGAACGGCACATGTGCAGGGAAGCAGCTCGTGGTCCGCGGCCAAGGCGCTGGGGCTGGAGGCCAGTGAGAAAAATGTGGGAGAAGCAGCCGCTGACACCGAGCGCCCTGCCCCGAGGAAGGCCCCCGGGCTCCTGACTGGAGCCGGCCAGCAAGCGGGGTGGCCTGCAGGACCTTGCCGAATGGCCCTGCGGCCTGAAAACCGGGAGCAGTTCTCTGTCACTAGAATCTGCAAGGACTGCAAAAGCGATACACTTAAGGTGCTCATCACAGAGCCGGATGTATAGAGAACCCTCAATAAAAGCCACAAAAATTTCCTGTGTTTAGACCACTGCCTTCTGGGTCCACTCCGGGACACATCTCAGCAAAGTGACTCCTGGTTCCGCCCGGGGGGACGGGAGCCACTTCCACATCAGGGCGCCCTGCCCACGGGCGGCCCGGGAAGCCGGCGGCGCCCAGCCCGGGGGACCCGGCTGCTGGCTCCGGCAGTCCCGCCGCGGAACAGGGGCCCTCACCTTGGACCGAGGGTGCGCCCCGCAAGGTGTCGCTGGCCCACTGAGCCCCGGGCCCCCTAGGCGCGCAGCCTGATTGAACCTTTGGAGACGCTACTCCCCGTCCGGGCGAAAACCGGGTCCGCGGCAGGCAGGTGGCTCAGGCAGCACACAAAGCGGGGTGGTCTGCGCGAAGGGTTACAAGCTGCCCCAAACCGCGCCGGCCGCCCCCACGCCCTGCTCCCAGAGCGGAGCTGGGAAGCGCAGGAAAACTCCGCCGAGCCCTGAAAATGCCCCGACTCATCCTGCCTGCTGCCCGTGAAGCCACCAAAGTAGGCGCTTGTGGTTAAATGTAAACTCGAGGCTCATGAGAAATGACACCTTTTATGGCTCCGCTCTATCTTCCGTCTAAAAGACGACCGCCCGGCGGGGCTCGGGGCGTTGCAAGCACTTGCCCACGCGGCCGGGGCTTCTGCTGCCCGTCCCCAGGGCCGAGCCGCGGTCGGAAAGTTCCGGCGGCCGGCCGGGCCCCCGGCCCCGTCCGCGGGGCCGCGTTCCCCGCGCCCGCCCGGCCCCCGAGCCCGCGGCCGGCCGTGCGCCCTGGAGAGCGCGGCGCAGGGCCGGCCCGCCGCCTGCGCCCCGAGCAGGCCCGGGCGCGGTTTCACTTCTGCCCCCGGCGCACCCGCAGGCCCGAGCGTCCCGGTGGAGCCAGTGGCCCCGCCGTGGGCCCGGCCCGGCCCCCCGCCGGCCGCCGCGCCTCACCTGCTTTCTCGATCTTGCCGGACATTTCCGGGCTGCGCCGGAGGCCGAGGCCGCCGCTCATCGGGCCCAGGCCGGGCCGCTGCGGGAACCCCGGCCGGCGCGGCCGCCGCTCGCCTCGGCGCTGGCTCGCCGCGCCTCAGACCCGCGCCGGCATGGCGGGCTCCGCGGCCGCGGCCTGTGCGCTCGGCCAGCGGCGCTCCAGCCCGCCCGGGGCCGCCGCCGCTCCCGCCACCAGCCGCCAGCCGCCAGCCGCCGCCGCGCCGCGCCGCTCCGCCTCCTCCGCTCCCGCCGCCGCCGCCGCCGCCGCTCGCCCAGGCCAGCGAGCCGGCGCACCGCCGCGCCGGGCCTCGGCCGCAGCCAGAGCGCCACCTGCCGGGCGTCCGCCGCGCTGCCGCGAGCCCAGCGCCCCCTGGCGGCCCGGAGCCGGTCTGTGCCTCCCGTCGGCAACGCAGCGCCCCCTGCCGGCCAGGAGTCTCCGCGCCAGGGCTAGGGGCTGACCCACCCCTCCCCCCAGTTCCCCTGACCAAGGGGAGCCTTCATGCCAGGGCCTGGGGTGGACACCACCCCGGACTCAGCATTCTGTGCAGGCCAGAGTCTTCAGGCCAAGGCCCGAGACAGACCTTAACCAGGATTCGGAGTCCGTGCCAAAGCACAGGATCTATACCTCCTCCCATGACCTGGGTCTCCACATCCCCTGCCAGCCAAGTCACCCGGCGAGGCCTAGGCCTGACACCACCAAGACTCAGTGCTCCCAGCCATCCCCACGGCTTCAGACCTGGGACTGACCTGACCAGGGGTTCGGTCTGACCAGACCTTCCCTACCCACATGTGTGAGATTCAGTAGCCCTTCGGGGCATAAGCCACCTGGCCAGGTCTGAGCCTGATCCCACCCGGGGCTCAGTGTGCACGGGTTTCCCACGGTCTCCCTACTAAGGCGGGGTCCAGCCCATTAAGACACAATGACCCCTGTGTGCCCTATTCATTTGACCCCCAGATGGGGACCAAGGGACCCTCCAGCCTCGAGCTTAGCTGTGGGCCGTTTCCAGCGTAGTGGGAAGTTCAGTAAAAGTCACTGATTTAGATCCTGCTGGGGCTAGGCACTGTGTTAGCTGCCGCGGGTCCTGAGAACTGCACGCAATTCATTCTTCCCTCCAAAAGGTTCATATTCTGGGGCATCAAAATAAATCATATAAGGCAAGTATAAATAACAACGAATTTTAGTGACACAAGGGATGTTCACATGGGGTGGAATCTCCTGCCCCGTGCACGCTTGACCCAAGGGAGGACACAAAGAAGTAACGCAAAATCAAACCAGCTAGTTTTCCCCGCTGCTTCCCTCGAAATATGTAAATTAAGTGATCTGGCGATGGGGACAGGGTTTGGAAGAGCTTCAGGGAGAAGGAAAGGTGGTTGATGCTGCAAGAAATTCCTATTTGCATCTCCCGCACACTCTGGTGGGTTCACTGATTCTGTCGCTGAGCTGGCCAGAGATGGCGCCCTAACTCCCAGCCATCGGTTCCAGCCCCCTTGGGGTCAAAGGCAAAGCCCAAAACTGACAAGTCCATTCTTCTTTTCCATCTGAGGAATGGCAGCTCTGGGCCAGAACAGCACTGCCCGGCTTTGCTGGCAGCTTCGTCGCCAGGCACAACTGGCCCTGGGCCCCAGACCCACCTCCGCAGCACTCTCCAAGCTGCTCTCAATTCCTCCAGCCTCTGTGCTAAGAGGGACCAGTAGTTTAGGTCCCAAACACTAGATGCAAAGCAGAAAATTGAACGGAATAGTAGGCCCAGACAGGGGTTCATAAGAGTATAACAAACTGTATTTAATAACTCGTAATGTATTGAATGACGAGGGACTTTCAAACAATAGAGGACCTTAGCACTGGACATGACTGTGACCAAGGGTCACGGGCACTTGTTTACTAAAGCTTATTCATTGATGGTGTTTCTAGCTACAATGGAACACACTCAGGGCAACGAAGCAAATTCCTAAAGCTCTATTCTTCCCACTTGGGGGTCTTCTCTCACGCTGTTCTTTCTGTCTAGAACATTCTCTCCCCTCTGCTCCATCTGGCTGTCCCTAGTCATCTTTCCCTTCGCGATTTAACGGTCACCTGGACAGGGACTCTTCCCCCGGGGGCCAGCTCCCTGTACTGGTCAGGGTGCTCGCTTACATCGGCAGGGGCCTGGCTCAGCTTGATTAGGACAAAAAGGAATTTGTCCTAAAAAAGCCAACCAAGGACCCCGCCAGAACCGATGGGACTACATCTAGGCTCGGAATCTACCACACTGCCCCTCTGGGTCAGCCTTGTCCTCGGATGATCACGTTCTGTCTACGCGGAGGCAGAGTTGGGCCCAGCGCACTCTCATCGGCTCAGTTAGAGTCACACGCCTGTCCCTGAGCCAATGATTGAAGGTGAGAGGGAAGGATCCGTACATTGGTCAGGTCTGGGAATTGTGCTCAGTGCAAGAAAGCCGGGGAGTGGGTGCCTGAGAACCAGCAGCTGGGAGTGGGGACAGGCAGATGTTCACAGCAGCATCGGGGAGGAGATGCTGATCACACAAAGTCCGCACTGTCCACGTCAGTGTGGCAGCCGGGGGAGAAGCTCGCAGCAGCTGACAGCGCTCCGGCCTGGCACACACGGCCAAGGAGCTTTTTAAGTCTCAGTCTCTGTTTAAGGTCTGCCCCCTCCGGACACTGTGAGCTCCATGCATACAGGGGCTCTGTTGTCTGTACCCCCAGGATTTTGATTTATGGAGGTGACTGAGTGATGACAGGAGAGGCGAGTGCCATTGCAAGAATCCATTATTCACATTTTCCAGGAGGAAGGAGCACCCCTACCAGGCAGGGGCACATGGGGAACGCTCAGGCGGATGGGAGGCAGAAGGCAGGAACAAGGGGGATGCTTAGGTCAGTGCTTTCACTGGGGTTTCTTCAGGCAGACGGACCAGTGTAGGGCAGACAGACCAGTGCAGGACTGACCAGTGGGAATAATTCCAGCAGGCTGTGGGAAGTAGGGGTGGTCTCTCGTCGCCTGGCCCTGGGATGACAAATGAAAAACATCATTAGTCCAGGGACCTGTCTAGCTCATGCACTGTGGCACCAGATCCAACGCATTCAAGGAGGTGCTCGGTCTATACTTGTGTGGGTGCTGGCGGCTTCTCTCAACATGCCAGGGAAGGGCAGACAAAATGACTGTCACAAAGCTCTCCAGACTATGCAAAGGACATCCAGGTGGCCAGGAGCCGAGTTGAGACAGGCCCTTTCCAGAAGGTCACACCCTCTTCTTGGCATTTGCAGACAACATTCAGCTCTTAGGACAACAGGAGTCAAGGGTAGAGACAGTGACGCCAGCGTGGTGGCCCCAGGGCTCACCTCAGCTTGGGTTCTTGGCACCCAGAGCTCAGGTACCTGCCCGAGCTCAGACTACATTTCCCCTGAAGACAAGATTATCTTCACTACATCTTGATCACAGATCAGAGGAGAAGGTGGAGTCCATTAGTAGTAGCAATAACGGTGACGAGAACCGCCCATGCCCAGCCTCGCAGGAGTCCTGGGAGGGTCAGGACCTGGGTCAGGGAGTGTTTGGTCATGTGTTATAGGCTCCACTATAGGTAGTGTAATAACGGCTTGGCAGGCTTCCAGCCAAGATGGAGGCATAGTTAAACACACTTCACCTCCACGCACATCTACAGCAAAAGTTACAACTAAACTACAGAACAAGTAACACCCAGATTCGTCAGAAAATTGAGCTGCATGGAAGTCCAATGAGGGACGATTTAAAGAGGTCACATTCATCCCGACGGTAGGGAGGCAGACACGTGGAGACATCGAGAGGTGGGAGAGGCGCAGAGGTGGTGGAACAGGCGGTTCCACGTTCACACATGGGCGATAAAAATCAGGAGGGATAGCTCAGGAGTGAGCGATCCCAACCCCAGCCCCGACCACACAACCCAGGGTTCCAGCGCCAGGAAGGTAAGTCCCCATAACTTCTGGCTGCAAGAACCAGTGGGGGTTGGGCCGGAGGAAGAAACTACGGGATTCTTCAGTGACAAAAATCAAGAAACTTCTCTTAAAGGCCCTGTAATGGACCTAGGACTCATGTAGGCCCACCCACTCTGGGATTTAGCACCAGGGCAACAGCTAGAAGGGCACAAGGGGCATATGGGGAGAAGGAGAGAAAGAGAAGTGATTCACAAGGGGGTGAGTGCCAGGAGACAGCTTCCTCCTAGGAAATCACCAGAGGTCAGGCAGTTGCACTGTCCCCTCCTTAAGCCCTCCATCCCCAACAGAGCCACAAAATGGTGAACCACGTTGTCCTGTCCTGGCAACTACCTAAGCCTCTGCCCCACACAATTTACAGGTGTCTTTTCTACAACAGGCCATGCTACTAAGACAGGGAGTCAAAGCAGTTCTACCCAATACACAGAAACAAACACAAGGAGGCCACCAAATTGAGAAGACAAAGAACCATGGCCCAAATGAAAGAACAGAACAAAACTCCAGGAAAAGAACTAAATAAAATGGATATAAGCAACCTATCAGAAGCAGAGCTCAAAACTCTGCTTCTGATCGGGTTGCTCAAAGAACTCTTTGAGTACTGCAACAGCATAGAAAAGACCCAGGCAAAAATGAAGTTTGCATTAAGTGAAAAAAAGGAAAATGTACAGGGAACCAACAGTGGAGGGAATGAAGCCAAGATTCAAATCAATGATTTAGAACCTAAGGGAGAAAAAAAGCATTCAATCAGAACACCAAGAAGAAAAAAAGAGTTAAAAAAAAACAAAAACGAGAATAGAATAAGGAACCTCTGGGACATCTCCAAACATACCAACATCTGAAGCATAGGGGTGCCAGAAGGAGACAAGAGAGAGCAAGAAATGGAAAACTTATTTGAAAAAATATTGAAGAAAACTGCCCTAATTTGGTGAAGGAAATAGACATACAAGTCTAGGAAGCACAGAGAGTCCCAAACAAGTTGGACCCAAAAAGGACCACACCAAGACACATCATAATTAAAATACCAAAGGTCAAAGATAGAGAATCTTAAAATCATCAAGAGGAAAGCAGAGAGTTACCCGCAGACGTAGTTCCCATAAGACTGTCAGCTGATTTCTCAAAAGAAACTTCGCAGGCTAGAAGGGACTGGCAAGAAGTATTCAAAGTGATGAAAGGCAGGGACCTACTGCCAAGATTGCTCTACCCAGCAAAGCTGCTATTTAGAATCAAAGGGCAGGTGAAGAGCTTCCCAGGCAAGAAAAAAATGAAAGGAGTTCATCATCACCAAACTACCATTATATGAAATGTTAAAGGGACTTTATAAGAAAAAGAAGATCAAAACGATGAACATTAAAATGGCAACAAATGCACAACTATCAACAACGGAATCTAAAGAGCAAACCAAGCAAACAACTAGAACAGGATCAGAGTCATAGGTAATGGAGATCACGTGGAGGGTTATCAGTTGGAGGTGGGGGAGAAGGGGGAAACGGCACAGGGAATAAGAAGCCCAATCGGTAGGTACAGAGGGGACCGGGGGAGGTTAAGAGCAGTATAGGAAATGGAGAAGCCAAAGGACTTACATGTACGACCCATGGACATGAACTAAGGGGGGGAATGCTGGAGGGAATGGGGGTGCTAGGCAGAGGGGGGAAAGGGGAAAAATTGGGACACTTGTAATAGCATAATCAATAAATATGTTAAAAATAAAGTCATTGTTAAAAATTGAACTATGGTAGCCTACAATTAAATAAATTGTATTAAAAACAAAGGTTAAAAAAATGTCTGGGTAAATAGAGGAATTTATTGAAAGGCAAGGGGGTAAAACTGAAGGGCATGAGGTACAGTATCTCCCCAGGACCCGAACTGCCCCCACAATCACCTGCCCCCCCAACCCTTCCTCTCCCACCTCAGCCAGGTAGCCAGACCCCCACAGGAGGAAGTTGCTCCCAAACCTAACGCTTACTTCCAGGAGAGGTGATAGGACTGGCCCAGCAGCCGTAGGGGTCCACCCCGGTCCAGTCGAGACTCATATTTGAATCACTGAGCTACAACTTCTCTAACCCAAACTTACCTTTCTGTACCCCACGGTATCTTACATGATGCCCAACTTTCGTTCAGTGCTTGAATTCAATTCAATTCAGTTCAATTCAATTCAATTTCGTTCAACTCCCTTCGATTCTCATAGGTTTTATGTCCTCAATGCCCTGGGCCTCTTGAGAAAAACAAAGGTGAACAAGACCTGGGTCCTGGGTCCTCCAGGAGCTCGGAGGGCCTTGGGGGTGGAACTAGCCGGGGGTGCCCAGCATGCTGTCCGGGTGTGCAGGTGTTCATTTCAATTTGGAGCATCAGGGAAGTCCAAATGGAAGAGACAAACGTTTTAGTGACTCTAAACGGCACTCGTCATTTTGGGTTGTTTTTGAGATTTTGTTTCTTCTTCCTTCTGGCAAGCATGAGGGCCCCGCCTTCACCCACACCCCAGGTCCCCAGATGGCTTCCTCATCACCAGGTGCCAGGGCTCAGGAAACTGGGGCAGTGTCTACAGACATCCTCAAAAGGTGGAGACAGATGTCTGGGTCCTCTCTCAGGATGCAAATGTGGCATCCCCTAGACGGCTCCGAGCAGTGCTGGCGGTAGGCCGGCTTTGTGCAACCTCTGGCCTTTCTCTCACCAGTGGGGATCCGGGCCGTTTGACGGACTTCCGCTCTGAGCGCTCCAGAGCTGGTAAGAACAGACGCATTTTCATCGACACATAAGGCGACCACAGCCTGGAGGCTCCGGTTGCAGGGAGGTGGTTGAGTCCCGCTGAAGCCCACCAGTGCGAGAGGCCCGGGGGCTTTCATGTTCTCAGACAGCTCAGCGATCGCTACAGACGGCCTGCCGAAGGAGGAAATTGTGCAAGAAATGTGAGCAGCGATTAGCCAAGAGCACACACACACACTGGGGTGCACGCGTCTCCTCTGCCCCCTAGTGACCACTTAGAATTCTAAGCTCCATTGGCTTGAAGTCATTTTTTTAAAAAAAAGCAACCTACGATCATTTTACAAATGCTTAAGTATTAATCACAGAAAATATGTGTCATCGTTAAAAAAACAACACAGGGATATAGAACTGAAAGTCTCCTTTTCCCTCCTGAGAGGTAAACGGTGAATGTATCTATATATCTCTTTTCAGACCTTTCCCTATTCAAATACATCCACCCACACATACATTTTTTTTTAATATGAATGGGTTTAAATGGTACATATCAGTTTGTGTGACAGAAGCTGGCTAAATGCTCACAAAGCCCATTTGCTGGACCCAGCTAGACGCCGCCCCCCGCTCCTGCCTCCCCTTGCAGTGAGGTGTGGCCGTGTGGCCACTGGGATGGGGGATGTGGTTGACATAACAGCCGTCACCTCTGTGCCCAGCTCATAAGAATCCCCCACCCCCGCTCCACTCCCCTCTCGCACCTGTTCCTGCTCTGACACTGTGCAGAGAGAGCTGGGAGGCGGGGCCCCAGAACAGCTGCCTAGAGCAGACCTGCCCAGGGCTGCAGGACTGTGACCTGAGCCAGGGAGGAAGCTATACTGGCTTTGCCATGGCAGTGAGCCTACCCTGTCCCATGCGTCTACAACTTGCCTTTCTCATTAAATATATATATATATATTTTTTTCATTATATATGGATAGAACGTCTTTCATGCCAATACATACAAATCTATCTGATACTTTTTAACGGTTGTATAGCATTCCGTTGTCTAGGTGTATCAAAGTGTATTTAGTTGCCCCCCTCCTGATGGACACTTACATTGTTTCCAATTTTTAAAGTTATGAACGAAATTGCAGTAAGTATCAGGTTGGTATATTGAGCGTATTCATGCTAGTATTCCTGTAAGGAAGGTTCTTATTCTCTATCATTTTAGATAAGAACCCAGAAATATGACAACCTGGGCAGTGGACAATGACCTGGAAGGACTGCATTTGGTTATGGCACGCACCTGGAGAGGTAACAGAGCGTAGTGTTTAAGGTCCTTGAATGAAGAAAGAACCAGGTCCAGGTGGTCCTGCTTTTGGCTAAGCAGCCTCATACGAGCCACTTAACCTCTCTAAACCTTACTCGTTTCCGGGGCTTAATACCAATGCCTGCCTCATACGGGTGTTTCATCTGTAAAACGGGGATGATAAATGGGGCGCATGGGTACCTACCGCATAAAGCGATCCGGGTTAAATATCCAGGAATGAGTGAATGAATGGTTGGATGGCAGTGATCCCTGAGAGAGGGATTGCAAATGAGGTGCGCTTTGTGAATGCCCAAGTTTAACGCCTAGAGGTTCCAGGTTGCGGTGTAGGAAGGAGGGACCCAGGCATAGGATAGAGCAGACAGAGCTGAGAGCGGGGGGAGGCCACGGAGCTGGAGTTCCAAGGACAGAGTCCGGGAGCGGGGAGGTGGATGCCAGAGGGCTGGCGGGGCCACCTCTGTGGAACTCAATGAATGTGGGGGACAGAGCAGCCTGTATGCTTCTGGAGGCCACGGGCTCCAGAGGAAGAGACAGAAAGGTACGCAGTTGCGCGTGAGCGCTTTCTCCTTCTGAACTCACCAACGAGATTAAGCAAGTCCTCCTCCCTGGGGTACGGTGGGGGGAGAGGCCAGGAGTGTTATGCGAGCTGAACGCCCCCCCGTCCAGCAGGGAAGGGGGGAGGAAGAATGGAGAGGCAATATCGTGAACCACTCATCCCTGCGTGTGCTCTTCTCTTGGGATTATCGTGAGAGTTGAGTCTGGACTCCATCCCACGTAACTCTGCCTGTCTCCCTACTAGGTGAGCCCACTTGCTGATTGATTATCTGTGTTGCTGAGTAACAAACCACCTCCAAACCTAGTGCCTTAAGTCTGTGCAGCAGTAACGTGCCAGCAAGAGCTCTCCTAGGCAGCCTGTCTGATCCTGGTGGCATCGGCCAGGGGCGGGGCCGGGATCCAATTATCAGCAGGCCTCTTCAGGCACGCATCAGGACCTCCGTGCTCCTTGGCCTCTATCTGTCTCCACGTGGCATCTCATCCTCCCGGGGTTCGCCATGTGGCTTGGGGGTTTCACAGCAGAGCGGGCTTGGGGAAGATGCACTTCTTAGAGGCGGAGGGTCTCTAAGACACAGGGAACAGAAGCTACCAGGACAGCCAGGAGCCACCCCTGGAAATAACCGAGCATCCCATCCATGTCAGCTATTGGTCGAATGTTCCATCCCTATGTCCTACTGGCCGCAGGCGTCTCGGGACCTACCCAGGTTCAAGACAGTGGGGCATGGACTGCACCTCGTGCTGGGAACGTGGCAAAATCACTTGCCATGCGTTGGGTAGAAGACGGTGGTGTGAGCATCTTTGAAATCCAGATCTGCCCTGGCAGCGTGGTTCCAATTCCATCTGTCTGCCTCCTTGAGCTGTTTCTCCTGCACTCCATAGCCCATACCTGCAGGACAGAATGTCCAAACCTGGACCCAGCATTTCAGACCCTGAATTTGCTTCTCCTCCGGGGTCTCCTACTCCGAAATTACCTGCGTCATCAGGTTGCCAACCCAGAAACCCAGGCGTCCGTCTGCCTCTGCTTTCTTGCAGTGCCCACTCTTGCCTCTCTGAACAATAAACGGTGTAGCCTTTCATTTTCTGGAGGGGGACAGGTTCATTTTCTCAGTCCACCACACCCAGAGTGTGGAATAAGAGAGGTCGGCCCCAGAGGGGTATCAGCTCTGTGGTGGAAAGCTCCGTCCTGGCCCGGGGATTGAACCAACAACCTTGGCATATCCGGACAAGGCCAGCTTGATAAATCTTTACACCTGTGCACGCCTAGATCGCCACCATCCAGCCAAAATCTAGAACATTTGCAGTACACCCACGTCTTGGTGCTGCCTTATGGTCTCCTAACCAAACGCCGGAGGTTGTCCCTATCCTCCTCCCTAGCACCATGGATTCACTGAGTCTGGCTCTGAACTTCAGACAAATGGAATGCTTGCCTCTTTCCAGTGCTCAACATTATGTCTAGGAGATTTTTATCAACATTGTGTCCATCTTTTTCTCCGTGTATGTCCCTGAGCTCCATCATGCTGTTCCAGGTGGTCCTCTGCCCTGCTACCTAAGACTCCGTAGCACACGGTCGGTGTGATTGCCACGGCTCGGTGTGCGCCTGGGCTGTTTCCAGGTCTGGGCAGCCTTGAGTATTCTTGCGCCTGTCTTTCGGCGGGCATAGAGTGTGCGTTTCCAGTTTCCCAGGCACATACCCAGGAACGGACTCGCTGGGTCTTACGAAACATGTCTGTTTAGCTTTAGTATGTAAACGTTTCCCTGGAGTTCTGTCGACATGCCCTCCTGCCGTCTCTTGGCTTTCAGGGTGGGCAGCGATGATGGGGACAGCCACAAAACGTACACCTGGAAGGAGTTCCAGGATTTCCTTAAACTCCACTGCAATGCTGCTTTAGATTTCCAGGTGACGACGGACTAGGTGTGCGCCGGGGTTCCATCCTTTCCGTTTTCCTCCTCCTGTCCTAATGCCACCCCCACCTGGTCCACACACGCGCGTTCACACCTGTACACACCTGAGCCGAGGGACCAAAAGCAGGACTCCATGCTGCC
Organism: Mormoops blainvillei; assembly: GCA_004026545.1. NCBI lineage: Eukaryota > Metazoa > Chordata > Mammalia > Chiroptera > Mormoopidae > Mormoops > Mormoops blainvillei. The sequence continues at coordinate 52,563 of PVJD01003954.1, read as the reverse complement.
CCTTAGCCCAGCCAGATCCCTCTGGGGCCTGGAAACGTCTGGGCCGCTCCTGCCGAGGCTGACCTCTGTCCCGGGGGGGGTCATCATGCAGTCCGTGCACCAGGCCCTTGTGGGAATCCCCCACAGCTCTGGGTTGCGGTGGGCTGGGAGGAAACCGTGGCTGGCAAGACCTAGGCCCCTCCCAACCGCCTGGCGACTGGCCAGTCCTGCAATCCGAGCCACCAGAGGGCAGCACAGTCCTGCAGAAGTACGATGCCACCCAGGACGCGCCCCCTAACCCCTCTCCCAGCCCCCAGCCCCGCCATGGCCAGGACCCTGGGAAAGAAGCCAGGGGGCGCGGCTGACCGGCTTACACGTGTCCGAAGCCCACTGCGCTCCCCACCTGCTGCCCTGGCACCTTGGGCTGAGCCCTGGGGAGGAAATCCAGGGACTGTTTGGCTCTGTCACTCACTAACTCTGGGGTTTGGGGGAAATTGTTCAACCCCTCTGTGCCTCCACACCTGCAAAATGGCAATAGTAACACTTCCCTCGCTTTGCGGGTCCGTCGTGGGGCTTAATTCTCGAAATAATATTAACAGAAGTAATAACCGCGTGCTCTACTGAGCAATTACTCTCTGCAACCACCAGGCTGGGCTACCGAAGCCTTCCCTCTGTCGTCCTCACAGTGCCCTTGGCCAAGCTCAGTGGGGAGAGACACCCCTCGCCCCCGGTGCTACGTGTCCTGCTCTTGCTCACGGGCACTGAGTCCCTTTCTGACACCACAGCCCACCACGCCGGACAGATGAGGAAAGGGAGCAAAAAACCAGCTGTCCAAGTTGTGGGAGACAGGTTGGGGGGCCCCTGCCCCACCCCGTGCAGTCTGGCCCGAGTCCCAGTCAGAGTCTCTGGGTAGCAGTCAATGGCCATTTGCAAGGCTGAGGGTATCATGCGCTTGTGTGGCTGTCACGGTCCTGGTGTCACCGGTGCCACTATTACTGTGGTGGAGGGCAGGGATGTCACCGCATCACTGGGGCTCCCTTCACCCCTCAAACTGCATTTCTTTCCCTGTGGTATGAGGAGGTAGATGGAAGTCAGAGGAAAGGGTGGGGGGTGGAGAGAGAGAGAGAGGAGAGATGTGAGAAACAATGATCGGCTGTCTACCAGGCGCACCCAACCAGGGATCGAACCCGCAACATTTTTGGTGTATGGGACGACGCTCCAACCAACTGAGCCACCAGGCCAGGGCCATTGGCTAATTCTTGAATGTACCCCGACTGGGATTGAACCCCCAACCTCAGCATATCGGGACGGTGCTCTCACCCACTAAATAACCCAGCCAGGGCTTTCAATCGACGCCCCTTGGATGTGCCTGGAGGCCTTGGGGTCCGAGAGGCTGTGGGGTGGGAAGACCCGTGGGGTGGAGCCCTCCTCCCCACTCCTGCCAGAGCAGCTGTTACAGACTTTGTACATTTTACTCATTGAAAAAATAGTTCTGATGCTAAAATTAACACAGAGAATGTTTCAAAGGACTAGACTAGAGAATTCCTGAGGTTTCTCTTAGTGCTAGATATTTCATGAACCTGTTCATATTTTTAGCTGGTAAATCCAAATTACCCTTTTCCCTACAGCAGATATCCTTTTTGTTTTGTTTTTTGCAATCGTATGATTTTCTTTCTGGGGTCTCAGGCAGCCCCTGCCCCACATGCAGCTCTGGCAGCCCCAGTTCCCTCTGGCATGTCTCTTCTCCCGTTTCTGGTCCGATCGGACGGCCTCGCTCGCTCACAGTCTTCCTCAGTTTCCTCAGTCTGGCTTAGCCTCCTAACCTTTCCCTTGGGGCTCCCCACGCGACCACCCTTTACCATCGTCGACCTGGTCCTTCCCCAGCCCAGGTCTGTGCTATTGCTCGAAGAACAGAGCAACCAGAAGACCATGCGGCATCCCAGGGATGGGGCACGGGTCCGAGACAAGAGAATTTGTTATTAGCCAGTGAGGAGGACAGAGCGGTTTCCCGGGGTAAAAAGGAAGACGGGCGGGTGGACACGTGCGCGTCTCTCATCATTGTCTTCTAGCCTTGTCTTTTGAATGTGGAGATAAATCCATTGTATTTGAATAAATTCCACATTTTATGCAGTTTTCAAGGTGTTAGAGAAAGAAGGTGAATTTAGACCCCAGCACGGCTGAGAACATTTTTAATAATGCTGTTCAAAGAGGGTGGCAAGACGCACACCGTGCCTGTCAATAAACTCTCTCCCAGCCTCGCCCTCAGCCCAGCTCTGAAGGGCAGTCTCAGCGTTTCTGCGGGGAAATTTTTCTGATGTTGCCATCCCCTCAAGGTCACAGTGCCCTTCATGACCAAGCGCCCCTCCCCCTGCACAGGGATGAGATGATCAATCCACACGAGCAATCAATCAATCCAGAAGTGTCCATCATCTGGCTAACTTGGACCCCGTGGGCTTAGGAGCCTTGGGGGTGGGGTTGGTGTTAAGAAACTAAGAGTTTCGACACCCCGACACCCCAAAACAAATGGAGGTTTGAGAGCAACGTGGCCTTGGCTTTGGGGGCCACTGGGATCTTCCCACATCTTTGCCTTGGCGTTCCAGGCCACATCCGAGCTCTGGTCTTCCCTGGGGCCCCCTCTCTGTGTCCATTCTCTGCCCACACGAACCCTCCTTCGGCCATGGCAATGGGCCAACCTCTTGTCCCCCTCCAGCCTGGGACGCCTGGTGGCCGCCCTTCGGAGAGGCCCCCGAAGGACATGAGGTTCCCGTCTCAGCACTCTGGTCCTTCCTGGCGCGGTGGGCAGGCTTACGGGGCTGGTGACACAGCATGGGGCGGGAGTCGGTTTACAGCTGTGAGGATGCAAAATGGAGTTTATTCCTGTATCATGATTTATTAATTATCGTATTATTTTCCATACGTACAGCGGTAATCCAATTTAGGCTAGAAAACAGGAATAAGAGCAGAATAGAAAAACTGTATACCTTTTTCTTTTTAGGGCAGTTTTAGGTTCACAGTGAACTCAGCGGAAGGTAGAGAGATTTCCCAGACACCCCCTGACCCCAGAGAAAGAGCCTGCCCCACTATCCACATCTCCCCTCAACCCCCACCAGAGTGGCACATTTGTTATCGTCAGTGATGCCAGCGACATGTCACTGTCACCCACAGTCCACAGCTGGCATCAGGGCTCACTCTTGTACATCCTATGGGTTTGGGTAGATGCGTAATGACACGTCCCCACCCTGATAGGATCACACAGAATCATAACCCTAAAAACCCTCTGTGTTCTGACCATTTATCTTCCCCCAACCCCTGGCCACTCCTGATTTGTTTACGGTCTCCACAGTTTGAGCCTTAAAGAACATCATTTAGCTGGAACCATAGAGTGATGCAGCCTTTTTGGGCCGGCTTCTCTCTCTTCGGGAGTCTTCCCCCGACACACACGTCTCGGCAGCCCAGAGGGGTGTTCTGTGGTCTGGGTGACCATAGTTTGTTTATCCATTCACCTACCAAAGGACATCTTGGTTGCTAAGGATTTTTTTTAACATCGGTTTTTATGAATAGGTACATGTAGGAAAACCCAAGGAGAAGAAATGCAGGTTTATTGGAAGGAACGACGACTTCGAAGTAAACTCACTGCCATTTGCAGGAAGCTTGGTGGAAGACTGCCTCCTGCAGGCCAACTCTGATTCATTCGTTTATTCAACAGACATTTATTGAGCGCTGACCAGAACCAGGCCCCTTCTGGGTCACGTTTTGGGCCACGTTTTGGGCCACGTTCTGGGACACATTCTACGGATGTGCATCGAACAAAATGAATAGACTCGCTGGCTGCGTGGGGCACCCCGTCCAGTGGATCCAAGACGTGGGTCGAGACTGGCTGTCTCGGATTTTTTTTTAAGGGGATGCTGAGGCTGAGTGGGGCTTTGTGGGGCAGAAGCCGTGACCCGTTTGTGATGACAGCCATCAGGAAGGGACCAGAGCTCCCCACTGGCTCACGGCGGCCCTGGCCTACCGCTGTCATTTCCTTGCGAGCACTCTGGCCGAGGGGCACGGTGGTGGCGGGTGCTGTTTCCTGGTCCTCCCTCGCCCCGGAGAATTGTATAAAATACAGCGCCCCAGGCAGAGCCTACAAGACCTAAAACTCTTCCCGTTAATTCAAATGCCTGAGATCAGTCACCAAATTTAGATTTTCCTAGACTTAAATATTAATTTTGTTGACTACCTTTTAGATCAAAACTTGGCAATGTCTGTCTCAGGGAAAAAAATAATAAATTATGAATCGAAAACATCATTTTGCAGACAGTGTCATGGGGAAGGAATTATGAACCGGGGGGGGGGGGATCAGCTAAAAAGTCGGAGGGAGAGGATGTAAAACAAGGTTTTGATTCATAGGATCCTTTTAAAATATTAACATTTGTTGCTTTTAAAATATTGATCACCTGCTTTGTTCCAGACCGTGCGAGGTACTCGAGCATCACATTTAATTCTCTCAAAAGTCCTCCACGGTATGCAAAGGGGAGCCTGTCAGCTTTGGAGCAGGAAGTGGGAGAGTAGGGGTTCGAACCAGGTGTGCTGGGCCCAGAAGTCTCATTTTTCCCATGGCGAGGCAGCCTTGTGGGAATAGACCCCATTTCCCGGGGACTGTCTCAGCGTCCCTTGGAGAGGCCAAGCTGACGAGTTATCCTTGCCCCCCCTCAAGCCCCGAGGGCTTTTTCTGATCGGTTCATCACCTGTCAGCCTGTACTTGGTCATAATGACCCCTGATCCTAGGGACGGAGCTCCCTGTTTGCCGACCTTAGTTATTCGTGATGAAAAACTGTATTCACTCAGGCACTTGGTAAGGAGATTCAGGAGATCACAGGACAGCTGCTCCCACCCCAGGGAGCTCAGGGCCCAGTGGGAGAGACAGACAATCAAATGAAGACGCTGGGATGCAGAAAGCACAGGCCTGGAGGGGAGCCGGGAGTGGGGGAATGACACAGCATGACCATCTAGCCCAGGAGAGCTTCCTGGAAGAGGTGGCATTGAGATTGAGGCCTGGAAGCTTAGGAAACTATTCCATAGCATGTGTACAAGCCTGGAGCAGTGTGACAGCATGGAAGCTTCCAGAAGCAGAGGAAAATTCAGTCTGGCTAGAGGACGGAGTGTGAGTGGGAGAGCAACGGGAAGCAATGCTGGAAGTACTGTTGTACTAGACTGATTACGGGGCCCCGACAAGGAGACAGGGACATGCGCCACCTCATTCCTTCTTTTTGCAGCCTGCAAGGACACGCTGTTACTCTCCCAGTTTTACAGGGGTGGTGACTGAGACCCGGGGGGAGGAGCTCCCCAAGGACTTAACGCAGAGCCTTTGACTCCAGGGTCCGTGGTCTGTACTGTGAGCAGCTGGGGGCAGCAGGGGCCTGGCTTCATCCTGAGGGTGCTGGGCAGCAAGTGTCCGGCCCCATGAAGCCACACGCCCAGGGCACTTGGACGGACGTCCTGAGGCTGCTTCCCCGCCTCCAGTCTGGCCTGTGCTGAAGCCGCTGTGGCACCGGGAGCCTGGCCCGAGCTGCCGCTTCGTGCTGCACAGTGGCTGTCCCTCTGTGGCGCCCAGCTCTGCTTTTCCAGCCTGCAGAGCCATGACTGCACAAAGGCGACGAGGCCCTCCCCGCCGTCGCTGTGCCAGAAGAAAGACTCCCATCGACTGGGGTCTCCCCAGAGTCATGCCTTTCTTCCCGATCTTTCCCCGTGGCCAGGAGACCCTCTGGTGGGGCTGGCGGGATGTGAAGGTGACCCAGGGCCACCTCTGGGAGGGTTATCGGAACAAAGGCCTGACTGAAAAATAGCAATACCAGCGGGCGACACAGCCCATGTTCAAAGTCAGGTCACACGGGTGGCTCGAGAGCCGGCAGTGGCCGGGAAAGGCGCTGCTCTCCGCTTTTCTTCTGCCAGGGCCTGGTGCTGCCCACAGGGGGCAGTGGATGGGCCTGTGCTGGATTTGCAGGCAAAATTGGGAGCCTGGAGCAGCGGACACAGACCCTGGGCATCAGAAAACTGCCCTCGTGGATTCTGGGCACTAATTAGCTCTGCAGTTGGGGCCTATCACTGCGTCTCTGGGCTTCAGAGGACGAGGAAAATGGAGAGGTGAACGTGATGCTCTTTCCAGCTCTATGGGTCTGTGTCGCCGGCCTGTGCAGCTGGGCCAAGCGGGAAAGCCCTTTGCCGACTCACTCTGGCACCCAGTGTTTACTGAGCACCAGCTACGGGGCTGGCACTGTGACAGGCACTGGCAGCAGCATGAATAAGATATGGTCCCTGGGGTTGGCTAGAAAACATGGCCCCAAAGACATATTCACTTCCCGGTCCCTGGGACCGGCGGCCTTTTACGGCAAGAAAGTGACCCTTATCTGACTTGGGAAAAGGGTCCGAGGAAGTCATCCTGGGTTATCTGGGCGGCTGCCATCACCCCAGGTGTCCTTACAGGAGACAGGCAGAGGGAGGCTGCACTCATGGAGAGGAGGAGACGTGGGGATGCACTCGGAGGTTGGGGTGTTGCAGCCGCAAGCCCAGGAACGCTGACCAGAAGCTGAAGAAGTGGGATGGGGTCCCCCAGGGCCCCCAGAGGGAGTATGGCCAGGACCTTGGCTTCAGCTCCATGAGACTGATGGTAAACGTGTCCCCAGGACTGGGAGTCCGTTGTTTTAAGCCATGCGGTTTGGAGCAATTTGCCACAGAAGCCATGGGAAACTGAGACAAACAGTGAGCTCCCCGTCGAGCTGGCCCAGGAAGAGGGCAGGCAGCTCCGTCCAGGGTGGTCAGTGTCAGGGTGGCGCGGGGACGGTGCCCCCGGTACCCGTGACAGGCTCAGGGCAGGAGGGAGCCAGCGGCCTGGGGCGTGGGTCGCAGGCCTCAGGTCCTGCGCTGTCCAGGGGCCCGGCTGTCTCCTGCTCCTGATTTCTGGGAGGCGCGCTGGCAAACTCCAGTGTCCCCTTCGCTGCCGAAGGGTCACTGTTCTTTACATGCAGCGTCCTCCCCTGTCCCCCAGTCCTTGACACTTCTCTGTGTGGCTTCAGGAAAGCCCTGTTTTGCAGATGGTTCCACCCACTGAGATGCAGAGAGGCCAAATGGCCAACCCCAGGGTGCGGGGGTCCCAGGGCGTGGGGGCAGGGCAGCCTGGCGGTGGTGGAGGAAGGGGTGCGGAGGGAGGGGGAGGTGGCAGGGGCTGGGGAGAGGCTGGCTGGGGCTGCGCTGGCGTTGCCTGGAGCCCGGGCCTGCTGAGCCAGCGCTAAGCTGAGGTGAGCTGGGCCCACTGGGACATCTCAGGGTTTGCCATGTCACTGCGGCCACCCCAAGCTTCTCTTGGCAAGAGAGGACGGACAGGATGGCAGCCAGGAGACAGCTGGCCAGCCGGGTCCTAGGGGCAGACCCCTCCCAAACGCAGGGCCTAGCAGACCTACGGAGCCAGGCCTCCTGCCCATGCGTGTCACGTTGTGGGCCCCTGGAGTCCCCTCCTCACTCTCACAGCCCCTCCCCCATGCTCTGTTGGAGCAAACACCTTTCAAAGGAGGATCAATGCAGGCAGAGGGATCTTTCCAAAGTAACAGCGAGGTTCTTTAATTAAACTCTCCGTAAGCTCTTAAACCCAGGGAGCTTTTCTGGCTCATCGGAAAGTTGGGCCCTGACATTGACAGAGGGATGACCTGTGACCTGGGGGACAGATGACCTTCGCACTGGGGCCATGGGGCTGCCTCCCTACCACCCCTACCCTTCATGGTGGTGGCATCGTGGTCTCTGCCATCCCAGCGTGGCCAGGGTGCCCCAGCCCCACCCCGACACACAGCGAGGTTCTGCGGCTTCTGCCTGCCCGTCCTTGCAGGGGCTTACTGTGTGCTGGGCCCCCGGGAGCAGGGTGGTCCCGCCTTCCAGAGGCTACGGCCCTGAGTTAGAAAGAGGAGCAGCGGGGGAGTAACAGTTGGCACAGGTCACCAAATGTGAGCTCGACAGGGACTTGCCCAAGGCCATCGAGTGAGCCACGGGCAGCCCTGCCTTGAAACCAGTGGACCGATCACTTAAGTGGTTTTAATAGTCACTGTGTATTTCCTGAGCAGCTACTGCGCGCCAGACTCCCTCCTGGATCCTATCACTAGCTCATCTGGCCCCACAACGACGCGGCGAGGTGGGTGCCCCCTTTTGCGGATGACAAAGCGGAAGCTACGGGAGGTTTATGCCCCTTGCCGAGGTCACTGGTGATCAGGAAGTGGGGAGGCAGGGTGAGAACGCAAGGCGGGGGCGGGAGCCCTTCAAAGGCACAGGCCCGGGAGTCCCAGGCCGGCCCCAGCTCTCTCCCGGCACCGCACAAGGACAGAGTGTCCGCGTTCCCCACAGAGTGGCAGAATGGCACTTTGCTGTGGGGCGCCTGCAGCCTTGGGCTGCAGCCACGGGGCCGGTGCCAACCTGCCACCGGCGTCGTCTGAGAGCCTCGGCAGGGCTGAGCTCCCTGCTGCAGCTCGCAGGCCGTCCCTGCCAAACTCCTGGGGGGCATCCGCGCTGCGCCCCAGCGCCTGCTGCCCGGTCCAGGATGAGAACCTGAGAACCAGAGATCCCTTTTGGAGCACAGGTCAGCGCTCTACAGGGCGGAGCGGCAGGGGTTGGGTGCCATCGGACCTGCCTGCCCATTTTCAGATGGGCAGCCTGGGCTCAGGGTGGTGCAGTGGGGAGGGGGGGCTTGCCCAGCGCCGTTGTCCGACAGTAGGCACGGATCGACATGGGTCTTGGACGGCGAGAGGGATGGGGTCCCGGGTTCCCGGAGAAGGGCGGGCCTGCTCTGTGCCCAGGTCCCCCACCTGTCTTCTGGGTGCTGGCCACGGGATGTGCCACGGCCATGGCCGCAGAGCAGCGAGGTGGTGCTCTGAGAGACAGCCTGCACATGGGAGAAGACGAGAGGAGAGAGAGAGGCCCCTGTGAGAGGGGAGTGAGCCCCCATGGCCCAGGACAGCAGTGAATCAGGTCTAAGGCCAGTGCACGGCTGCGACAGATGTACTCAGGTGGATGCAAACAGCACATTCCAGAGAGACCCTCCTCCTCCTCTTCCTCCTCCTCCAGCTCCTGATGCTGTCTCTTCAAGGAGAGGCCTTCAGTTCCCAGAAGACACACCACATGAGGTCTCATTTCTCATCTATCCTGTGTCCCCAAAGTACTTCCTTCTCTGTAAGCAGAGGAGTATGTGCTTTGGGGTGTGGCCCAGCTGCCTCCCTTACGTGAGCGGGGAGGGCCGCCGGCGCAGGGGGCAGGGCCTTGAGCCACGTGTCTGAGATGAAGGAGCAAATAGATGAACAGGGAGCCCCACAGATTGGCTCACGGGCTGTGGGGCCCCCATGCACCCCTGGGATCCTCGGAGCTCTCCAGGATGGAGAAGCCAGACTGAGATGAGGCCTTCAGCCCAGGATGGGAACTGGCACAAGGAATGCCAGGTCCGGGTTCCAGCCACTCTCCTGGGCAGCGACCCCAGGACGGCTGGCAGGGGATCAAAGGTGAGCAAGGGCCTTAAGCTGACTTTGGGTGCCCACCATCCCGACCGCGGGCGTGGGGCCAGCAGGACCAGGGGCGACAGCCCCTCTGCCCAGCTCTTCCGGAGCCCTCTGCCATTGTCCCCTCCCTCACGCCTCCGCTTCGTGGTGATCAGTGTGGTCTTTGCAGGGAAGGCAGCTGAGGGAGTACAACAGTGCTCCCCCAAACGTGTCCCTGCCCTACTTCCCCGGAACCTGCATGTTACTTGGCATGGCAAAGGGACATTGCAGATCAGATAAGTCAGGGGTCGTCCTGGTTACCTGCACAGGCCCAGCGTCATCACACGGGTCCTTAGAAGAGAGACGCAGGGGGTCGGAGTCAGAACGGAAGCGGTGACGGCAGCAAAGGGCAGAGGCAGAGAGAACGTGGCTTTGACGGGGGAAGGAGGGCCCAGCCCCACTCTGCACGTAGGCGGCTGTGCGGCCTCAGAGAGATGCTCGACCTCAGGGGTGGGGGGAGCAGGGTAACACCCCCACCCTGCACAGGGTGCCCGAGGAGTTTTCACGGTGCTGTTGGCACGACGTGCCCAGACCCAAACCCCTCTTGCTCGATCTGCAAAAGGCAGCACACTGTGTCAAGGCCATGAACCCAGGCCGCTGCTCACGCCACCGCACCTCTGCAGGCCTCCGTCTCCTCGTCAGTGATGGGGAGAGGCGATGCCGGGCTGGGCTCAGCCTCCCGACGAGTCGTGCGTGACCTGCACCCTGTGTTAGAGACTAAGAGTCAGCTGCCCATGTCAACAGTTGGGACATCTCCTCTTAAGATTCTATTTCTACTTTCCTTTGAAAAAATGGGGAGATCTGACAGCAGTGGGCCCAGCTCTCCCATCGTCGGGGACTCCAGAGCTCGGGGACAGCCGCCTTTTTAAGGTGAGGCCTGTGGTCCCCAGTCTGCCACCGTCACCACCATTTCCTACTGCACACGCCTCCTGTTTCTTCCATTGACACGGCCTGGCTGCTCCCATAAAGGTGGTTAGATTGGTGACCTCCGGAGGGCCAGCCCCCAGATCCTCCGTCGCTGCCCGTTGTGATCCTCGCCTGCAATACGGCAAGGGGCCTGGGGCTCTCATCCCCCAAAGACACCATTTCTGGGGCGCGCTTTTCAGGACTGCTTTAAACTGACCCGAGTTAGGCTGGTCTGATTCCTTTGACAAACCAGAAGCCCCCACTGGCTTGCCCCACACCGGGTGGCCGCAGCAGGCTCTGCCTCTTCCGGTGCGGCCTCTGCTCTGTCCGTACCACCCACCTTCCTCCGGGTCTGGTTGCCTCTTGTCGAGTTGTCCGGTTTCCATGTCTCGTCTCCACAGCGACCCCCTTCGCCCTTCCCAGGGGTTGCCGTTTCAAGCCTGCCAGGGGAAAGACAACCCCACGCTTGTTGGTTAGACACGCGTCTCAAGTCGGAGGAACGGGGCCTGCGGACCGCTCCTGAGGGCCAAGCGCACGAACTCGAAAGCTTGGGTTGTGCAACCCAGAAGTGGCTCCTTCAGAGGGGGCTTCAGCCTCCTCGTTGGATTCTCTTCAACAGTCTAGATAATTTGAGTTGTTCGCCAAGTGACTTCTGGGTGAAAGAGGTATTTCTGTTACTGAAAATTTTTAAATCACTGCCTTTGAACTGACTCCATTCTGCAGAAGGGATCTTAGGGTCCCGGCGGGGTGAGATGCTGGGTCGTTGCAGACAGTCCTCTGCCGCAGGTGTGTTGCAGGCAGGGGTCTGAACCCCCCGTCCCCAGGCCGTGCCATTCATTGCTGGTCGCGAAACATTCGCACAAAGGGAAACTGAGGCGCGAGGCCCGCCCCTCCTGTTACTCTCTCCAGGTCTCCATCTCCCTTTTCTCCTTGCTGGCCTCAGGACACAGGACAGTGCAGGGCCTGTGGCCGAACCCCGGGGTGGGAAATGGGAGCCTGTCCCTTTAAACGTGGATCGGCGGCTCTACCCCCACCCCCTTCCTTAGAAGAGAGCTTGTCAAGGTTTACATCAATAATAAATAATGGTGCGGTCGCCGTGGCAGGTTCCAGCCGGAGGCTGTTTTGATATTTTCGAGAGAATTTGTCAGCAATCGTGTGCAGTCAAGGAAAAGTGGGGGTAGGGGGGTGGAGGGAGCGCCTTCATTAATTTTTCCTCATTTGCATTCTGGCTGTTAAATAATATATTGATCGCTTTCCGTGTCGGTCGCCCTCCCCCTCCCCGAGCCACAGTGGGGTCCTCCCCTCTGTGAGCGATGAGCCTGTCCCAGGCCTTGACAGCCAGAGGTGGGGGCAGGGCTGGGACGCTGTCTGGGTGAGGCCCCCACGGAGCCTGTCCCCAGATCCTCATGGACAAGGACTCCCTCCGTCTAGGGAGGATCATTGTCTGGCACTTGCTAAGTCCTGACCAGGAGCTGTTCCCGAGCGAAAGGGTTTGCGAGGATGGCCCTGTGGGACCCCTGTGGGGTGGGGGGGTGCCACGAGGCCGGCACTGATATTAAACCCATTTTATAGGCGAGGAAAATGAGGCTCGGGCATGTCGAATACCTTCCCTAGGCCCTATGCCAGAAAGTGGGGGGGGTCTGGGGTTTGAACCCAGGTCTGCCTGCCTCTGAAGCCAGGGCTCTAGTTTAGAGAAACTTGCAAACCTCACACGCACCCGGGAGTCCTAAAACAAGTGGGGAAGGTGTCCCTGCCTCAGGTCGAGTGAGTGAAGCGGGCAGGTGCGAGGTGGGCTGGGCAAGTGCCGGTCAGCTTTGGGGTGGGGACGAGGAGGCCAAGGCGAAGGGGCGGACACTCCGTGTCATCCCAAGTGCAGAGGCGACGCCGACGTGGGCAAGTTCTGGGAGACAGATTTGGGCTCCACCTCGAGTAGAGTTCCCGAACCCTGGAGCCACCGGACAATGACGACTCGGGGTGTTCCAAGGAGAAACGCCTGCCTGCCAGAGTCATCTGCTTCCAGTGTTAGTGTTTTTAAAAAATTTTTATTTATTGATTTTGGGGGGAGGGGAGAAACATCGATTTGTTTTTCCACTTTTTTATGCATTCACTGGTTGACCCTTGGATGGGCCCTGAGCGGAGATTGAACCTGCGACCTCAGCACATCGGCACGATGCTCCAACCAACCGAGCTACCCAGCCAGGGCTGCCTGCAGCGTTCATAATATCTGAAAAAGAGACGGAGCGAATGATCTCTCCCCCAGATGGGGATTTATTGATTCCATTAAGATCTGCACATACAAAGAGTATTACACAGCCAGTAAAAATGACGCTGGAGGTACATTTTGATTGATATAACAGGTTGTGCATAATTATTGTCCTGTGGCCAACGCTGGGCCTGAAGCTGGGGCGGAGCTTGGCGTCATTCATGTCAAACCATGTCCACAGGGGCATGCACCGTGCAAGGAAAGACGCCGGGGAGGTGTGGTCTCCCCCCAAGGTGGCTTCGATGGTGGGATTTGGGGTGATGCTCCTCCCGTTTTTCACCTTTCCTGTCGTCTCTCATTTCTCTGGCATACATTTCTTGTGTGGTTCTTCTCCAGGTAAACAGATCTGATGCAGAGGGAGTTTTGCAGAGCACCCGGGAGAGGGGGACGTGTGCGCACAAGGTCTCTGCCTTGACCGTCTGGGGTGAAATCTTCATCTCCATGTTCCTCTTATGACCCACGTCACCCTAAGCAGCCCCTCCGTGCCTCAGTTTCCCCACTCTCCCCCCAGCACAGAGCACAGTCCTGCTGGGGCTGTCCAGTCTACACCACGTCTGTATCAAGCCTCCCGCTCGGGCCGGCCCCGGCGAGGTCCCTGGGATCAAACCAGACACTTCAGAGAGTGACTCAGACAAGGTCACACAGCTCTGAGGGAGGGGTGGAGGCTGGCCAGCAACCAGGTCCCAGCTCTGTGGGTCAATGGCAGTGTCCTGCCTCTCTGTCCCTCCTCAGAGATGGGGGTGCCTGGGGCCAGGACCCGGGCTCTGGGCTCTGGAAGAGTGACAACTCCCCTCGGGCTGTTGTCCCCGCTGGGAAGGAGAGAGCTGAGCTCGTTCAGGTTCAGGACGGGTTCTCCCCTTCTTTCCAGAACCATCTTCGCTCTGCATTTGGCCATTTACATTTTCCAAGTTCTCACGCCTGCCTTTTCTCCTGCAGTCTGCATAGGTGGGGGTGGTGGGGTGGCGGGGAGGTTCCGCAATTTCTAATCTGCTTTCTTTCCCTTTTCTGGCCCCCTGAAATGTAAATCTTTTAAAAAATTTAAATAACTGCCTTTTATGAAGGAATTACTATACTAAAAATTTTTGTACTAAAATGTTTTTCCAACTTATTGAGATATAATTGATATGTATAAACTGTGTAAATTCAAGGTGTATAGCTGTTGACCTGACAGACTTATGAGCTGCAAAACGATCACCACTGTAGCTTAGTTAGCACCTCCGCCCGCCACATAATCGCTGCTGCTTTTCTGTGGTGAGAACATTTCAGATCTACTCTCTCGGCAACATTTAAGTACATAACACGGCATTATTAGCTGTAGTCTCCATGCTGTACCTCAGACCCTCCGGGTGCGTTCATCTTAGAACGGGAGGTCTGTGCCCTTGGCCGACGTCTCCCTGTTTCCCTGTTTCATAGCTCCTCCTGGTATTTGGAATGCCACCAGGAGCCTCCTTTTCAAAGTTGCCCAGGGCTTTTGGCCTGAGCTGAAAGTGCTCTCCGTGCGGAGAAGGGGCTGCCTGGGTGGAGGGGTGGGGCGGGCTGGAATGACTCCCCCGGGGGCTGGGAGACCCACTCACCTCACGCAACCCTGGAGGGCGGGCGGGGGCTGCCTGGCTGCGCCTTTCCCCTTGAGCACCCAGCTCAGCGCGTTCCAAGCAAAACATTCCCCGGTTGCCTTGACAACCTGATGAGGCAGTGGCAAACACCGCCCCATTTCACAGACGGTTACACTGAGGCCTGGTGAGAAGAGTGGCTTGCTCAAGGTCGCGCAGCAGAGCCGGGAATCAAACCCAGCCTTGTCTCGGTCAGAGCCTGACCCCCACGCATGATCTCAGGGCAGAATCACACGGGGAGGTGGAAGCAGCAGGGGGCGGGGACTTTGGGCGTGGGCCAGCCTGGAGGGGGGCTGGCAGAGGTTGCTGACCTGTGAGCCCGAGGGGACCCTGAGGACCAGTGAGTGGACTGGTGCCTACACCTCCCCGAGCTCAGGACGATCCCAGAGAGTGAGACAGATGCACTAGAAACTGAGTTTATGGATCTGCATGGATTTAACAGAGATCAATATAAACAGCAGGCGGACGTGGAGGTTACGGAGAGAAACACAGATCTAGATGGTAGGTACAGCCGTAAACATGTAGACGAGGCCATCTTTTCCTGGTGTGTCTGCTCAGCCCCAGAGGCCCCACTCACTCCTGATGCTGGGGCTCTGCGGACCCAGGGAGAAGGGCGCAGCGCCACCTGTGTCCACAAGGGGCGCCCGCGGGCTGGAGCAGCTGGACTGGAGGTCTCAGGGCAGAGACGCTGACTGACGAAGCAGCAGAAAGTGCTCCTGGCTCAGCTGGGGAGGGGGCTGGACAGGGGAAGGGGTCCCGGCAGGGGTAAGGCCTGGGGGGGGTGCTCTTTACACGTGCGCACGCCCACACATAGGTGCATACATACACATATATTATTTATTGTATGATTAAGGTACTGTAAGTGTCCAGATCTTACACACCCACTTCAACACGTTTCTACGCCCATGCACCTGCTACCCAGGACAAGACAGAACCCGTTTTCCGTCACCTTTTCTGGTCGCTCCCCACTGCCCCCTAAAAAGGATGGACCACACTTTGTTTAACCACCGCCTGTTGGTGGCCCTTTGGGGCTGTTTCCCAACGTTTCCGGTCATTATAAACCAGGCTGTCATGGACATTTCCAAGCAAGCTTTCTGTGAGCCTGTGTTGTCATTTTCCCTGCGTAAACGCCTGCAAGTGGGATCATGGGGCCACTGGGCAGGTGAATGCTGAACTTAATAGGAAATGGTCATTCAGTTCTCCAAGTGACGAGCCATCTTGCACTCCATGGGGATGTACCAAAGTCCCGGTTACCCCACATCCTTGCCAACATTTGGTGTTGTCAGTCTTCTGGCTTTTAGCCTCTCCGGCAGGTGCTGAATGGGGTTGTAAAGCCCAGCTTGGTGTTAGCCAGGAGATGGAGGGGTCCCGGAAAGGGGGCCTTCCGGCACAGAGGTGGGACCCCGGGTTGGGCGTGGAGCCTGCAACGAGCCCTGGGGGATGCAGGGGGGCAGGGCTGCCGGCAGCTGGGTCCGGACCCTGGAGGAGGGAAGGCCAGGGCCTCCGAGCTTTGTGGGTACAGGGACAGGACTGCTGCCTCGCGGGCTGATATGAACGCTGAGTCCAGGGGGGCGACTCGGTCCAGGGCCTGGCCGGGAGGGAGGGCCCCGGGAATGGGGACTCTGCTCACACCCTCGTCCTCACCATCTCCTCATGACTGCGGGTGGCCGGCGGTTCAGGTTGCTCGGCTCACGCAAGGCCAGTCTCAGGGACCAGAAATGCCGCGGGCTGAACTGAGGCCCCCGAAAAGGAATGTTCACGACCTAACCCACGGCGCCTATGGATGTGACCGTATTTGGAAATAAGATTGTTGTGGGTATTATTAGTTTAGAAGACATCACACTGGATTAGGGTGGACCCTAAGTCCAATGACAGGTGTCCTTACAAAAAGAGAAGAGACAGAGACACAGGACAGGAGGCCACGTGAAGATGGAGGTAGAGGCTGGGGCGATGTGTCTACAAGCCACGGAATGGCCAGAGCCACTAGAAGCCAGGAGACGGGCCTGGACTGGCTTCCCTGGAGCCCGCAGGAGGAACCGACCCTCCTGCGCCTGGGTCTTGGTCCCCTGGTCTCCTGGGCTGAGGAGAAATGTCCTCCGGGCTAAGCCCCCCAGGTTGCGGTGCTTTGTAACGGCGGCCCTAGGGCAGTAACCCGTGAGGCCAGGCGGCCCCACCTCCTCTGCCTGATGCGTCACCGTCATCCCGCCCGCTCGCCGCCTCACCTTCTTTGAGACTTTGCAAGAACCTCCATCCTCAGGGACCCGCCCTAGCCACCCACTTCCACACTGTAACACCCCGCACTCCTGACCCACCCGCCCTGCTGTGCTCCTCTCCCCGCGGCCAGTCACCTTCCAACCTTCTCTCCAGTTTACTTCCTGGTGCCTGCCTGCCCCCAGCCCAGAACTGCGTCCCTGCAGTGGGCTGTGTCCTGGCGCCTGCACCGGGGCGCCCCACCAGCATTGGCTGGGGGGATGGGGGGACGGATAACGGATGGACGGATGGTTGGACAAGTGCTCACACTCCATAGCAGCTGAGGGGCCCCCCGTGAGGCTCGGCTGTGCGTGCTCCTGCCAGGTACGCCTGCCCCAGGAGGCCTGGGCGTGTGAGCCAGATTTGGGGTGACAGCTCCCGCTCTCCAATGGACCACAGAGGTATTTTTGATTCAATCAGCCCTGGCCCCGCTCTCCCCTGTGTAGGTGATTAGCATGTGGTTTTGCTGACCTTGCCGGGCCATGGGCTGAAGGAGAGGCAGGCAAGCTTGCCCACTGGGCCCCTGACACGCTGGGACCTCCCAGCCACGTGCAGGAAGACCAGCTATCCCTGCAGGCAGGCTGGGCCGGCCCCGGGGGACGGGCTGCAGGCCCTGTCCTGGATCTCGGTCTTCTCCCCGCACACAGCCTCGGCTCTCCACGGGTGCTGGGCTGGCCTGCCCGCCGCTGTGTCCCCAGAGCCCGGCCAGCGTAGCTCAGGCACGGTGCTGTGTGGCACAACCCTGGGATCGCCCAAGGCCCTGGCGCCCCTTTTGAATGGTACCCCTTGGAACTTTGCACTTTGACTGCCCTGGTGCCAGACCTACTAAGAGCTCAGTGACCGTGCCTGGGGGAGGGCCGCTCAGGCCGCCTTGCCCAGCTGGTCCGTGAAGCCACGACACAAATGCTTCTTACCTAACGGAAACTTCCGCCCATTTTGCAGACAATGAAACTGAGGTGTCGAGAGCTGAAGCCATTTGCCCAAGGCCACACAGCCTGTAAACGGCAGAGGCAAGACGCTAACCCAGGCCTTTCTGACCCAGAGCTGCCACTCCGTCATGCTAAGCCCCACAGTGATGTCATGTGTTGGGGGGCGTGGCAGGTGTGCGTTGACCCCGTGCATCTGCCTTGAGCTCCCTGAGGGAGAGGAGAGGAGCCAGGAGGCTCCCAAACTCCGAGCACAGAGCTGCTCTCCCAGTGTTTTCGGGGCTGAACTCAACTCTAACCCCTCCCCATTCTGGACAGCTTGCTTAGGAGCTCTCCCGCTGGCACAGAGCCTGGCACCGGGAGGCACCCAGTCTCTGCTGGTTCAATTCGATCCCGTCGGAGGTACAAGCTGAGGAATGGGGGTGACAGCAAAGACCTCTGGAGGCCAGGGGCAGCTAAATCCCCTTTTGTCCCCCCCAGCCCCCAACCCCATCTGGGTCTCTCTTCCATCTCTCTACGCAGCGCATGCCAGCTGCCCTTCCAGGGGTCCTGGCTGCCTAGCTATAGTCTCGCCTCCTCCCCACCTGTGTCCCACAGGCACTGAAACCTTGAAGTGGGGGAAGAGGGGTGTCACGCCTGGGGCTGGGGGGCTGTGGCAGGCAGAGCCGTGGGGGCAGGGATGAACAGGTGGTCTTTGGTGCAGGCTGCCCCTCTACCATGCTGCCGTGGGGTCAGGGGACCGTGGGAGTGTCCTGGGTCCCTGGGGATGGGAGGTCTGGAAGGCCCAGAGGTGACCCCCGGGCAGGAGCACTGTTCTTCTGGGGCAGGCGGTGAGAGTGAGGGGTCTCCAGGTAGGTCTGGGGTGGGGGGCAGGTAGATGAACAGAGGCAGGGACAGCAGAGTCGGGAGCAGTGCAAGGTGCCAGGTGGTGACAGCTGGCAGGCTGGTGAAGGGCACAGGGACACCCACTCCGTGGTTCCCAGAGAGAGCCGGGCGCCGGGGGTGAGTGGGGCTGGGGAGGCTCCCAAGCCAGTGGGCACCCTGCCTTGCCACGGAAGAAGGTCCTGGTTCAGCGGTTCCAGTCCTTGGGGTCCTGACACTGGTGGGGGGGCCGGAGAGTGAGGGCGCAGAGGCACCTCTGGCTAATGAGGGGAGAGGTGAGAATCACGGTGGGGTGGGGGGAGGGCAGAGTGAGAAGAAAGGCAGAGATGAAACGGGCTGGAAGCACCGAGTTAATGGAACTACTAAGTGGTTCACATTTCCCAACTAATGAGGCCTCCTCTGCAGGAGGGAGGGTTTGGGACAAGAAAGCACCAGGGCTCAAATGACTCAAGGCGCTGGAGCTAATGAAGTCACCGGAGACTGGGAATTTCTTGGGCGCATCTGACATGGCTCTGTGGCCATGCTGTTTTAATTCAGTCTGAGGATGATCAAAGGAGAGAAAGTCCCCTGTTAACATGGCGAGCTTGGGGCACAGAAATTTGGAGGGAGGTGGCAGGAACTCGGGGGGGTTGGTGTCTAACGTGGACAAAGGGCCCAAGATGGATGCGGGGATGCGGAGGGGCTTCCAGGCAACCAGTCTCCAGCCACAGGGTCAAACGAGAGTCTGGGGGCAGGTGTGACACACTGTCCTGGGAGGCAGCATGTACACCAGAGGCACAGTCACGGCCGACTGCAGTCCCCAGACGTGAGCACGACAAAAACCGTCCCCTAATATTTCCCCAGAGGCCCATGGGTGAGAATCGCAGAGGCCGGTGAGGTTCGGGTCCCACGGGGCTGAGATCTGTCAGACTCCCGCCGGGCGCACACGCTGCTTCTTGCAGAAGGCTCCCCTGGGCCTCCTCTGCCCACCGCTCCCAGGGCACCTGGCACCACCTCCTCGCCCCCACCCCGCACACTGGCGCCCTGGGTCCCCCCTTCCTTGCTCAGGGCCTTTGCACCCGCTATTCTATCTGCTTGGAATGCTCTCCGCTGCTCAGTCCTGTGCAGACTTCAGGTCTCTGATCAAATGTCATTTCCTCTAGGACTGTCCGCAGCTTTCCAGTCCTGGATGGGGCCTTGGAGACTCTCATGGTTTCCTGGGGCTGCCGTAACAAACTGCCACGTCCTGGCAGCTTAACACAACAGACTGATGCTCTCCCAGCTCTGAAGACTAGAAGTACGAAATCCAGGCATCAGTGGGGTCAGTTCCCTCGAGAAACTCGGAGATACGTTGTTCCATGTGCCTCTCCCAGTTTCTTGTGGCTCCTGGCAGCCCTTGCCCGCCCTTGGCTTTGGCGACAGACCTCCAGCCCCTGCCTCCAACACACTCTCCGTGCGTCCGTCTTCTTCTCTCAGTCTCTTATAAGGACCCCGTCATTGAATTTAGCCCCCGCCCCAATCCAGGATGGTCTCCTCTCAAGGTCCTTACCCCACTTAGCTCTGCAGAGACCCTAATTCCAAATGAGGTCACATTCTGAGGTTCCAGGGGGACCCTCTTTGACCCACAGCCTGTCTATACAGAATTCATCACGGTTGGAAATAACCAGCTACTGATGAAACTATCTGTCTGAAGTCTGTCTTTCTGGTTAGCGTTTCAGGTCTACGAGAGCAAGGACGGGAGGGGGCTGTTTCTGCTGCCTCTGCAGGGTCCAGCCAGGCCCGGCCCACGGCAACTGTTCGTAGAAGGCACGGCAGGCCTGGTGGGCTCTTGGCCACGTAGCGAGAAAGAGCCCAGGCTGCATCTCTGCCTTGTGCTGCATCTTCTGGTCCCAGGGTGAGGAGTGTCCAGGGGGTCCCCCGACACTCAGAGCTGGACGGGCTCCTCCAGGTGGGCTGGCTGAGGCCAAGTCCTGAGGTCAGGTGGGGGCGCTGCGGACAGGGCACCATTGGCCAGAGTCACTCCCGCATGCTTAGCCATCAGAGGCTTCCTCTCTCTGTCTTCAAAGAATGTCAGCTTGCCTTTCAATGTTTCCATTTTCCTCGCTCCTCCACCAGCCTCGCACCGTGAGAGGACTTGGAGGGCGGAGGAGGCCCGGGAGGAATGTGCTGGGAGGCTGCAGACGGGGAGGCGGGAGGCCGAGGGGAACGCGGGGTCTTGTCAAAAGGTGTGTTCCTGCAGAGAGGCCCTATGGCAGCATGGCCGGGAGAGCGGGCTCGGGGCGCACGCCAGCCTGGGTTGGACACCCAGATTGCCACAGGTTAACTCGGACAGCTTGGTCCCACACTCTCCGAGCTCCGTTCCCCCAGCTGTGGCGGCAGACCCTGTATCGCCAGGGTTTGCAGAGGGCGCCGCACCATGCAGCCACCTGGTGAGGGCTCAGCGAAAGGCAAGCGTCACACACGACAGAGGCCGGGGAGACGGGGGACCACGGGAAGCTGTGAACAGGTTCAAAACCCCTGCGCTCGACTGTAAACACCTTCGTAATTTAGTCCTAGGGGACAGGGCCATGCCTGCCCAGCCACTGTTGTTCCAGTCCCAGCCCCTGGCCCAAGTTCCCGTGCATAAAGGACCTCCAGAAATACAGACCAACTGAACGGGAGGCGGAATGAATGAAGGAATGAAAGAAGGAATGAACGGATGGGTGTCGGCAACCTTCTCTTCCCCAGCTGCAGACCCGAGGGGTTGTCCAGTTGGGTCTTTCTCTCCCAGGCCGGCCTTTCCGCGGCCTGGCTCCAGGTCAGGCCTCCAGATGAGGGTGGCCCACTGACATTCACCGAAGCCTTTCCCGCGATGATTGCTGAGAGGGACCCCCGCCCCCCGAAACCCCCCGCCTCGCTTGTCCCTTCTGCCACTGGCGACTCCAGCCAGCTTCACGATTAATCCCCACCCCGGGAATGTCGTGATGAAGCCACCCGCTCGTGCCTGGTGGCCTCCAGGTCGAGATCCTTTGAGAGGTGCCATCCCCTCTGTGACCTGAGTCGTTAGCTGCGCCAGGGACAACAGTCCGGCTGGTCCAGGGGGCCGCCTCTGATCAGACACTCCCCGCAGAGCGGACCCTCACCCCAGCCCGTCTGCGGTGGGGAAGACACTGCAGGCCGGGCCCAGCAGCTGCCGGGAAGGTCGGAGAGGACGCGCTCAGAGGAGAAAATGTTAAGATGAGCCATTTGATATTTTTGATATTCAGTCATTTGTTGACCTACAAAAATGGCAATTCAACCAACTAGGAGCCTTGGACTTTGATCTGATGTAGTGCAGGGTACGGGGTGGGGGGAAGGAGTCAGAAACTGGGGCCCCGTCCGGCTCTGCTGCGGGTCAGCTGCGTGGCGTATGGGGCATGGCCTGACCTCTCTGGGCCTGCTTGCCCGGCATGGCTGTCACAGTGCCGCCTCCCTGGTGGGGGGCGTGCCATGTCCACGCAGCCACGTGCCTCAGCGCCTGCCCCCCGCTGCCGCATAACCAGGGCGCAGTGGGCAGCGGCATCCGCCAGCAGCATCGGTGCTCAAACGTCAGCTGCGCCTCCTGAGGCGCTGGGAGCATGCGGCGGCCTCCCACCCGCGTCCCCGTGCCCACTTCGGAGCCACTTCTCCAGAGAAAGTGGCCAGGGGGAAAGTGCACACCAGCTGACACCAGAGAGGCCTTAGGCCTCATGTCCCTGGCACAGACAGGACACTCAGGAGACTTTCGTGGAGCGAGTGAGGCAGAGGTATCAGCGACCGCTTGGGAGACTGAGAACTAGGCTTTGAGAGTATGAGATACAAAAGAAAAAAAAAAAGCCAGCAGTGTGGGGGGCGGCTAAGAGTGGGTGCAGCAGGAGAGCTGTGACCAGCTTCCAGAGGGGGCTTTTATAAATCACTGGTGTTTTGAGCCCAAAGCGGTGGCAAGGCCCTAGCGCTCTCCATGGTGCTGAGCTGACACTGCCGGGGAGACCAGCCGCCTTGCCCATGCTGGGGCTCAGCTGAAGGCTGTCTGCCTTTCAGGAATTCTGGCCCAAGGGACAAAGGTGGAGTGGAAGGGACAGCGAACGAAAGGTGACACTCGTTCTTCAAAGGCTGCTGGTGAGACAGAGCCACTGCCAGACTACTGGGGGGCGGGGTTTTCCCCACATTATTACATTGCCAAGCAACAACTTCCTCCCGTGGGAAGCTGGGGTGTCCCTCTCCCACCCGCAGTGCTCCCGGCACCACCTTTATGGCGAGAGCCAAACCCATCCCATGTCTCCAGACCTGAGGCCTGTGCTCTCATTCCTCCGGTAGCTCTTTGCACACACTCTGTTCCTTTCCACCCAGGCCTTATACCTCCTTCACCATCTCATCATCTACCCACCCCTTACATCCTTCAAGGCCCATCCTCAATGCCCCTTCCTGCAGGAAGCCTGCCTTGACCACTTCCTCCCACTCAGCCCTCTTGGTCCTCTGACATCCTACCAAACTGAGAGCAAAGTTTAACAAGCTTTCTCCTTCTCCCCACCCAGCTGCGGGGACTCGGAGGACCGGACACTTGCTTCCTCTCTGCTCTGTCCAGGAGCATGGAGCCTGGACCCGTGTGGACGTCAGCAGCACTGTGACTGAGCACTAATGCCCAGGCTGGGCTGGCGTCTTTCCTGCTTTATCTCACTGAACACACGCTAACCCTTTGAAGCGGGTCCAATTATTGTCACCATTGTAATGGGAGGCGCAGGGGAACCGAGTAACTTGCCCGAAGCCAGACAAACGCCAGAGCCCGGGTTCAAACAAAGGTCTGTCTGACCCCAGAGTCCAGCTCCTGACTGCCAGCACGTCTGATCCATAGGAAAGCCTCGCTACCGACACTCACGCGGCAAGCAGCCCGGCTCTGCTGTTTGCGTGCGGCGAAAGCAGGGCCCCAAAGAACCAATGCCAGGAGAGCAAGCGATGGGGCGCCGCCATCCTTCCCCACCTCTGGGAACAGCCCGTCACCCAGGAACTGCGGGCGTTCCCACAGACGCTGACGGAGCACCCACTGCGTGCCAGGCTTCACGCGCCATGACGAGCCCTGGGTTAGACAGTCATGAACACAGTGCCCGTGGACACCGTCAGCCTGCGACCGAAGCTCTTACAGAGAGAGTTAGAGAAGGACTTTGTGGCCCAGCCCCGTCTCTCTCCTGGGAGCCAGCCAATAGGTGGCACCAGCTCCTCTGCTTTCAGAAAGACTCTGGAGCACCCTTAAAATTGCATGGACTCCGGAAGGGACAAGAGGGGCCTCGAGGCTGGGGCTCTGGGGTTTCGGCAGCTGGCGAACCACACGCATCCCGTATCGGGTGGGTGTTTTTCTTTTGTCCGGCTGCTGCATGACATGGGGCCACCCGGGGAGCGAAGCGGGCCCGCCGTGTGGGTTTCTGTGCCTGCGTGTGTGTTTGCGGAGGGGTGCGTGCAATGTGCTTTCCCATTTCTGTTCAGTTAGAGATGAGGGATGGGGCAGGGACGCGATCACAAGGTCATTGGAGCCTGGGTGCGTGATGATGGGGAATATAAGGCCAGCGACGGCCAGTTGTCCCATGCGCGTAAAGACCACAGCCAGTGAGAGAACGTGGCTTCCTCCGGTCTGGGCAATGAGGCAGAGCAGCGCGGGGCTCTCTGGGGAGCTCCTAGGGCGCAAGTTGGGGTGAACGGAGTGAGCGGGATGCTCCCGAAGGGACCTGGCCTAGCTCCTCTCCCTCCCCCGCCCCCAAGGTGTCCCTCCGGGCGGTTCCTGGGCCCCAGCTGGTCTCGTCGGGGCCTGAGCCTCGCAGCAGCAACCCCCGCTCTGAGCCCCCGTGCCCCCTGCCCTGCCCCCTGCCCCTTCTTCCCTACATCTTCCCCAAAGGGGCTGTCATCATATCAAAAGCCCGGGGCGTTTTAAAGAGCCTTTCTCTCCTCAGGCTTTGATTCTGCCCTGGTTCCCCTGGGTCTACTAGAGAACAAAGCGCATGACTGAGTGGCCGTGCATCCCTCCCTCGTGGCGGCCTTGGCTTCAGCTCCTGCTGCTGGGGGGTTTCGGCTGCGGGTCCAGCGGCTCCCTGCTCTCCCTCCTGTAGGGGAGTCAATGCTTCCCGAGAGCACGAGGGGCCTCTCAGTCGCCACCATGCAAAGGAAGGGTTCTTCTCCTCCCTCAACAATCGCTGGCACCTGCTATCTACGCCCAGCGCCACTGCAGTTGAGGGGAGAGGGCAGCTGTCGAACCTGCGGACCAAAGCTTTGGCGTTCCTGGGGCTCGGGCCCTCGCGGCGAGCGGGGATGGGGGGCCCAGGCAGGCCCTGCCGCTTACCAGCGCTGAGACCGAGCAGGGCACCTGACGCCTCCCAGCCTCAGTCTTTCCATCTTCAAAACTGACGCAATGAGAGTGTACCGATTACACCGCGCCACCGTAATGCTGCGTAACGAGCGACCCCACAGTCTCAGGGGCGTGCGACAAGCCCAGGCACGGGCTGGGCTCACTCCTGAGTCTGGGGTCACGGCCCCGCGACAAGAGAAGGCGAACGTGCTGGGACTTACCCCATCACGTGAGTGACTCCGGGGCTCTGCTGGCATCCATGGGCACATCGCCCCGACGGAAGGAAGCCCCTCGGAGGATCCAGGGTGAGAGTGGTGGGGGTGGTGCGCAAAGGCGCCCGCGGAGGCGGAAGGCGAGCCTCTGGTCCAGCCTTACCCCCGCTGCAGACTTCATCCCAGGGCTGCGGGCGATGAAACAAGACAGGTAAGAGGCCCTTGGTCCAGCTCATACCAAGGAAGGAGCTGCACGGAAGGGGAGAACAGGGGTTTCGGGTGAATGAGGGTCTGGGCAGGTCTCGCCTGTGGTTATGTCCCCGACGCCCCACAATGACGGTTGAATAAGTGCGCTCTTCTTCCAGAGACAAAGGCAGCCGGTTTCGGTGATGGTTTTATCCCAGCTGCTGCGGGCTCACGGGCTCGCGGGCTCACGGCTGCGCCTGGGGAAACTCAGGTGGAACCACTCTGTCCGCTCTGGGGCCTCCCAGCCCGCGCTCCTGGGACTCCAAGTTCAAACTAGAGGAGCAGTTCCAGGAGGGCACTGGAAATACATTCTCGCTATGGACGCTTCCAAAGACTGAGGGGGGAGACCTCCTGTTGGGGTTACTGCAGGAGGGACCAGGGTGGGAGGGAACAGGTGACCCCTGAAAGAAAGCCCCTTCTCGCCTGTGTTGCTCCTGGACACAGAGGAGAACTACATTTCCCAGCACCCCTTGCAGCAAGGTGGGGCCATGCCCTGGGCTCTGGCCACTGGGACCTAGGTGGGAGCGATCTTGCTGGCTGGCCCCCCAAACCTGCTGCATAAGCTCCCCTAGCTCTCTCTCCTGGACTCCACGTCAGCTGCAGAGTGTCCAGTGAGGGACTCTAAGGCTCTAGGGCAGGCTCGGAACGTTATGGCCCACAGCACACATCTATCCCGCCATGTGCTTTTGTAAATAAAGTTTTATCGGAACGCTCTCCTGCCTGTTCCTTTCTGTGTTGTCTATGGCTGCTTTCCCACCACGGTGGCAGAACTGAGTAGGCGCCACTGTGTGGCCCTTTACAGAAAAAGCTGGCTGGCTCCTCCTCCCGGGGGCGGGGAGCCTCTCCTTGGAAGGAGCCTGAGTCCCCAGCTGGCTGCGTGGAGCTTGGTCTCCCCTTTTCCAATAACCTCTGCTGGACTGTGACAGAGGCAAGAGAGAAACCTTCGCCGCGTGGAGCCACTGCGGTTTGGGGGCCGCTTGCTGCGGCAGCTGGCCTGCCCTGGATACACGCAGGCCAGGGAGCTACGGTCCTGCAGGAACATGGCTGCCCTTCCATTTCGCCGCCGTGTGCCTGGCACACCCTGGGAGGCAGGCCGGTCTGCGGGCCAGGGCTCCTGCAGGACCACCGTCACGCAGGCCTGGTGCCCTTGAACTGTGGTTGGGGTGGGCTTCCTTTTACCGAGCAGTGGGGTCCTTCTCTCCGCCTGGGAGGATAGAGCAATGAGACAGGGGAGCAGGGAGAGGGAAGCCTGCCCGGTGCCAGCCTGCCTGGTGCCAGCCTGCCGGTCTTGGAGAGTCAGTCTTGCTCTCAGGACAGTCCTTGTGGGCAATTTGACCTTGAGGGCTTGTCGATTATGGGCTGTGCCATCCTGGGTAAGTTACTTCATTCTCTCTCCCCAAGCCCGAGTTTTCTTATCTGTAATGTGGGCGAGAGTCCCTGCCTCCTTGAGGTGCTGGTAGACAGGGTCTCCAGCAGAGACCTTGGCCTTTACACACATGCTCCACTTCTTGTTCACTCTTAGCCTCAGAGCACTGGCCCCTGGAACCATGTCCCTCCTGAGGAGCCACCTGCCCTCAGCCCTGGCTTCCCAGCCACGGCCCGGCCGCCTGCACGAGGGGCCTGTCTGCGGACCAGGCTGAGCCGGCCCCAGTTTCTCTCCTGGGATTCTGACCAAAGAGGGACTGGGTGGGGCTGAGCGGAGAGGGCAGTTGGTGGCCAGGCTGGGGTGCGTCCCAGAGCAGTTAACAGAAGGATGTAGCCAAGAGAGCAGGGCGGAGTGGCCCATGGAGAGGAAAACCCGTGTCCCCGTGAGACAGGCCGTCCGACGGCAGCTCCGACGTTCTGGGCCTGTGCCCGCTGGCGGGGGCGCTGGAGCTCAGCTTTGGTTCGTCTCCTGTGGCTACTGAGCCCTTGGAATGGAGTTAGCGCAGCCGAGGAGCCGGATATTAAACTCCACTTAATTGAAGTAAATTTAAATTTGACTCAATTTATGTAATTAAATTAATTTTAATTCCGATGTGGCTGGTAGCTGTCATCTTGTGCAGCGCAATTCCGGTGCCTCGCTGCCATCCTTCCAGGCCTTCCCCGCCGGCCCTCGATGCCGGGAGCCCTCTCTCCTCCACATACCCACCCCTCTGACGTCCTCTGTCCCCGGTGGGGTTTCTCCTTCGACCAGGAGCTTTGGGGCCGAGGGCAGCGTGCTAGGGTGCTGGGGCGCCTGGTAGTTCGGATGACGGCAGACGGAGCCAAGCAGGAATGGTGGAGAAGCAAATGAGGCCCCGGTTTCCCTCTCCATGGGCGTGACCTCGACCCTCTGTTTTCACCCGGAGTTTGCACAGCACAGAGCTCTTAACGGCAAAGCTTTTGAAGGGAGCTGCTCTGGGAATACGTTTCCCAGGCCACGAATCCCTTCACCGGCATCGTTTACCCTGTTCCTTCACAGATCAGCTTTTCATTTTGCCTCCTGATCTGGCAGCTCCGGAGGTGGCAAAGGGAACAGGTGGTGGAGGAGGGTTTTCCCCGGCTTTGCGTGGCGACATGTTGGTGCAGAGATGGAGTCAAGCGCCCGTGTTTGCTGGGTGACCTGGGCAGGCCGGTTGACCTCCCTGGGTCTCATCGTTGAGACGGGTAAGAGAGGCAAGGCAAGGCCTCACAGCGGGCGAGGCGCTGGGGCCTGGGTCTGTGCGACACATCGCCTGCTGAGCCCAGAGACAGCCAGCAACTTGCTTATAATCACACAGCTGGTGAGGAACAAACACAGACCAAGTCCCGGCCGCCATAAACCCAGTGCCGTCACACTTTGAAAATAAAGGAATTCCACAGCCACTTGGGATCTGAACCCAAAGCTAATGTGTACGATGGGGAAACTGCAGGAGGGGGCGGGGGCCGAGGAGTGGCAGAGCCGGGGGGCCTGGGGCACCTCAGGGCAGGAGTGGGGACTGGGAGCGGGGAGCTGGGGGTTCCTGGGGCCTTGGGTCTGTGTGTCCCGTGCCCCCCACCCCGAGGTCTTGGAAGACTCCAAACCCCGACCGAGCCTTGGTTTTCTCGCCCGTAAAATGGGGCTAATCACGGTCCTTGGGCTCCGCGGGCGGGGCGGGCCGTGAGAACTCAGTGTGCTGCCCCGGCGGAGGCTGCGTGAGGTAGGTGTCCGATCTGGTGGGTGCAAGGGAGGGGCCGGCAGGGGAAGGCCTGGGAAACGCACCGTCCGCACCTCTCACAAGCAGTGCCCCCAAAGCAAGGCTGAGAGGGAGCCTGACACAGGAGCCCCCCCC